>LUCH01003216.1:0-13312 GCA_013368495.1 Paragonimus heterotremus | reverse complement strand
GACCATATCTTTAAAACGTCGCAAAATGAAGCACTCTCAGGCTGTAGGATGACGTATTTCATCTCAAAAATGGCAATGATTGCACTTATAAGACTTGAGAGGGTGTGCTAACGTCAATAACGGTTTGTTTTTGCGGTGTAGGATTATTGTACATGGTCCATATGGGAAAGCATATGACGATGTGTGTGTACCCAAAAGGACCCTGTACGTCAATCGGAAACGTTAAAATTTTCGATACGCACCGATCCACAATCGTGTACAGGAAAACTCGAACGAAAGGTGCGACGGATGTAGCAAAATGTGTGGCCACAAGTGAACCATATACACTAATCAGGAGCACTGGATGGTGAGAATGCCTGATAGTGGCACCGATGTATTGCTGAATTATACGGCCGATGGCTTGGCGAAGAAAACCGTAAGAAGGAGCAGGTTTTGGTCGAATTGGGCAGATTAATTTAGCTGCGAATTAAGTAAAGTTGATCGACTATTGAATGGAATATGAGCGAATTGAAACATAGACTGAACAAATGAACTTGGTTGAATTGCGTCTGTGCGGTTTGTGGTTGCAAATGATACAAACATTAGTGACATACCTATCGGTACCGTACTGAGCCCCGGTTGTGGTTGACTTGTCGTAGGAGTTTGCACTGGATAAATTCTTCGACGTTTCGGCACCTGAGGGCACTGAAACAAGTTTATGTTTTGGAAGTCCACAGGAGTCGCGGGTGCCGGTGATGAAGCTGCTGGTTGCGCTAAAACAGCGGGTTCCATTTTCTCGTTAATTGGACTATCGGGGAGGTCCAAGGTTACGATGGATACGTCGGTGTTATCTGTTTGTGCATCAGTTATTTGAATGAAGTGCGGCGGAAGACGGCTGCGGCCACAATTGCGAAGAAACTCCCGTAATCCATCCAGCAGTTGGTTTAATGTTGTGTCATCCAGTTGTCTCTTCGCCATCATCCCCAGCTCAGCGAACGCCGCCACTCGGGAGGATTGGACGTATGTTTTCCCTGGTGCGTCAGATCTCTTAATGAGCCTGGGCATCAAGTACTCATTGCAAAACGACGCCTCCGTAGTCCGCATAACGGATAAGGCTGCAGCGTACCTCCACCGATTACTGGTCAGCATAGCGATCAGGAACCATTCGTGAAGAGTAGTGTGAAGTCCTGTTGCGTAAGTTACGCAAAATGTGCACTGAGTACAGCAGTTGACGGAGGTGGGGCAGCTTCTGCGTTACTGCTGCTTGTATTGCCACGCAATCGTCCATGATCCTTGCCTTCATGTCCACTGGTGTGACAAATATGATGAATTACTGCAGAAACGTTGCGATGACTACCGTAGTAGACTGGTAGGCCGACTCCGCTAGCTTCTACAGCAACTAAAGCAGACAAACTGTATCTCTCCTTACAACCCTTGCAAGTGGCGTCTATACCCACGATCTCGGGGTAGCGCCGACAAAACTCTATCTGTTCGTTGCTCATGAGCATTAAATATGTTAAACGGTTGTCAGCACCCACGTTTGAATAGCACTTACCAGTTGTATTCATTTGGGCATTAGAACGACATAGATAGCCAACAGTGTTTCTTTTCGCAAGAAGGCGTGCACGAAGATTGCAAATATCCTTCGTCGCCGTCTTCTTGTTGAAGTGCATGCGGATGTATTGTGTCACGTTGAAAGATACCGTCCCGTTGAGCAACCATGGTCGAATTTCGCCGATTTCTTCCGGAGTTAGGCGGTGCCTTGCCGCCTCGTATTTTGCAGCATTCATTTCGCACTAATGATTGTGAAGCACTTCGAATTTGGTCACCCGAAATCTTCCGCTAATGTTCTGATTGATGTTGAAGAATGCCGAGCATCCAGTTTGGGAACTTCTTCTTCCTCGAACAACAGAAGATGAGCGCAACGCTTGGACCCTACGGACGCATGCGTAGAAGCGTCTCTTATGATCACCCAAGGCTGGTTGGGTTGATCGGATGCAGTAAGATGAGCCAGATTGAACTTTGAAAAGTTTCAGTTCGGCTCCCACTGCATCCAAGTTCGAGAACTGCCGTGGGCACACGACATTACCAACGTGTTCCTGAAACAATTGAGATAAATCGGCCATTGTTTACGCTCAAGCTTTCGGTGCCCTTCTGACGCCATCCCGCACATTTATTGGGAGTGCGAACCAATGACGACCTACGAATTAAGGAAACACCTGACTGGCTCACAGGGTACACAGGATTGTCGGGATGGGGTAGGGGAACCGTGTCACAAGGAGAGGGGAAAACCAATAAGGGGAAACTAACCGTGCAGCTGTAGAGTACATGTGTTTTCGCGAAAACGGTGGAAAAAATGTTCACCACCAATCTAATACTTTTGGGACTTATGCGATTTATTCCAATTTTTCCATTGACGCCGCTTATTTACAATTGAAGTACCGTGAGCGCTATGCCCGAAATTCCGATTTTAAAATTTCACAAAATAGTTAAAAATCGAGGATTCGCGCCAAAAGGACAGTTTTGTCTCTTGAACGACCTTTAAGGCGAATCCTGTGAAACGGATAATTGCCGAAAAATCAGCTGATCGGCATCCCGACAATAGCTGTCGATCTATACAGGGTCACCGCAGTGTCCACACGATAATTCTGTTTTAGGTTTCTTCTCCAACCTCGTCCGCATACCGCTTGTGGCTGATCCCATGAAGACGTTGTACAAAGGTAAGCCTGTTTTAGCAAGCTCCACAAGTTTACTGGCAAACGCAATGATGCTGCTGAAGTAGGTTACCGCCGTGCGGTTGTTACAGTCACGCAGTTTTTCATATACATGATGCAATGCCTTATAGTTACGGTCGGAATTGGCTGCAGCAAGCGGCCGAAGCTGCGGGCCCACCAAGCGTTGAATTGGCAGGTTGTTCTTTACCAGCCACCGCTGACAAATGGGAACGTGACCTTTGTGGTGGGAAATGAAAACTACAGAAGACCTTACCGTAGGGATAGAAATGTTTCCGGGACGCCGACAGAATGTGTATGTATTGAAGCCACATTGTACGGCAAAAAATGCGTTCCCCTATGCCCTCTACCCTTTCTACGACAAAAGCGCCGCCATGTTGTCGCAGAAGAAACTGCAATCTTCAAAGTTATAACTAGAGAAACACTTAACATGCACTCAGATTCTATTTCTAGAGGCAGACGTGGAGTCTGCCCGTCCAGATGTTTCTAGACAAGGTGATTTGGGAACGTCGCCATTCTGTGAAGAATGTTCCTCACGTACCAGTCAACATCCACAGTCTCACGACGACCACATCAGTAGGTCGTAGGTATTTCACATGCTCGCATCGTTCACTCACAGTGAGTCTGTGTTTTCTAACTGGCGACGGCTAGGATGTCTCTTGGGTGCGTCCTCTTATCCAACCATTCGCTTGCGTTCTCCAACCTATTATTCGTTCGACTGCCAAAGGGGGCAACATCGCTTTGCACATGGATGGCCCACTTCGGCTTAAAGCCCAGCCAATGACATCAAATTACTCAGAATCTTACTATCCGTTCGGCCGACGATATACATGTGACGTTTAAACCTACGGTAAACAGTGTACGTGTGCAAATTATTCTTTCTCCCTGTCTACCGCAGCCATCCGGTGGAAGAGATAATGACTGCGAAAAGAGTTTACCTTTTAACAAATATGATTGACGAATTTTGCCCACACACACGCTTACGTGTGTGGCGTGAGGCCGAAAACTGCAGGCGCGCACAGGTTGAAATGGAACTGTGTATCGTTGCGTGCTGCTGTGTTGTCAGCGCCGCTTTAGGTTCCGTTTGTGTAAGTCGTGTACACAGCTTACCGGCATCTCGATCTTGTTGGTTCCTGCTGTTTCCTCTTACAGGACTGTCGTTAGAACCCCTACTTCGAAAGAGTGCTGTCAACCGGTGTCTCCACGTTGCCCAAAGTTGGTCCGCAGGCGTAACGAACAACCAGAGAATTTGTCGGCTTGCATTTCACATTTTGGAAACCCCGCCAGGATGAAAAAAGGGAATATCAAGATAAAAGAGATGTCATGACAAAGAGCAGAGTGCCGTGAAAAAACAGGGTATGGACAAAAATAAGAGTATCAGGATAAAAAATAAGTGTAAAGAAGTGGTCATAAGTAAGTAGGCGAGGGACCAGCAGGCACTCTATGTGCCCTGAAAACATGAGCGCCAGCCGGCATGTAGAGAGTTTGAAGCACCGTGGGCGGTGTTCAACCAACAGGAGAGTTGTGTAACGTGCGGTAGAAACCGGCAAGCGCGCACGAGTTGAATTTGAATTGGTGACAAAGAGTGCTGCTGTCTGTGGGCGCTGTTTTAGTTATCGTTTGTGTAAGTCCTATGCATGGCTTAGACTCATGTTGGTTCCTGTTGTTTCCTTTCAAATGACTGTTGTGGGAACCCCTAATTCGGAAGAGTGTTGTCCCCCGGTATTTCCACGTCGCCCGGCAGTTGGTCCGTAAACGTAACGGATGATCAGAGAAGAAACAGCCGGTTTGCATGTTACACGTACAGCTTCACGTACATGAAATAGCACAGCAGGATGTCGCAGCCGAACAACACATGGGCTACCCTCATTTGCGCAATCATCTTATACATGACGAATGTTTTCACCGCAATCTGCTCGCCAATCACTTCCCGAAAAACTTCGAACAATCAACGTAGTGGGGCATACTTCTCATCACGAACGTACCCGTACATCACGGGCCGGCTGTGTCCTATGCCGTCTGTTACGAGGAACTGATATAGCTTCCAGCTTCGAAAGTATGGAGAAGTATACAATGACATACTTGTGACTGTTTGTCCCGTAGGTGACATACACATTCGCAACATGCGGAAAGCGCCGGAATAGTACAATCTACATCCGCTGAGCGGAGCAGATATGCGTATATCTGTTGCCCCTATCCCTCATGGTGCGCACCACACCTACCGCACTACTCACCGACAGCATCCCATCGAGGTTCTCTAATGTTCCGTGAACAACCTCGTATAGCAAACTCACTTGACATCGGAGGCCTTAGCTTGCGGCGGATGTATCCAACGTCAGTGTTTGCGCTATACTTCCTGTAAACGTCAGATACATACTGCTTAGTGTCAGCGGTTGGTGTGTTATACAGATTCCTGCATTTGTTCAATTAACTGGTGGTGAGCCCACGATTCGTAGAATAGAAATCAAATAGCAGACGATTGGGAGGGTGGTTATGCTCACACTCGAAAGAACTCATAACCAGATACGCATCTCGTCGGACCACATAAAAGCGTGATATGCAACATGTGTCACGAGAACTGATTTGTTAAAACTAACAACAGTTAACCCACTAGACACGTCGCGCACCCCTGCACACACCAACGCTTTTTATGCTTTGTACAACAATAATAAATCTGCACGATTTTCAAGAACCCATGTCACCGTGCTCTATCGCACTTCAAAGCAGTTTTCGACCTGCGGCCCGTCCCGTGAACGTGAATAACACCCACCTCATCCGTGTAACTCTGAAAGCACTCATGGAATCATAGGAACGTGTAAACTTCACAAATCCCAAACGTCGCCTTGAAAGTCGCAATATAATCCATTCCCTACAATTAAAAGTTAAATTAATAAAAACAAAATAAACGTTAAATGGAAAAAATGAAAAATGAATTAGAATTAACCCCAGAATCCTTGTGCTAACGTTGCTACATGCAATCGACCACAACAACAGCAGTCATACCAATTTTCAAAAAACGATCACGATAGAGCCGTTTTCAAATGACGGTCAGGTGAAACAAACGGATATGAATCTCTGACGCAGATTTCGACGATTTCAATTTCCGCACCAGGTATCAGGCTAATAAAGCGATCTTTTCCGGTAACATGATTTTCCCAAACACGACAGCTCAGCAACCCACGATCTACGACTAACATTTAAGCCAGTCTGGAGTGACTGGTTGAACAGCCCCCAAAGTGGTTCTGTCAGATCAACAGCTGGTCCTTTGAGAACCCCGGGGTAATCTTCTCAGAACTTACCGCACTATGTAAACTAACCTCGAATGAAACGTCTTTAGCATCTAGCACGTAAACGTCGGCAGAAAGAATTGTCTATCAGTCTGTGTGGCAGTGTGGTTGAGTGCCATATCAGTGATAAAACGTTGCGGACAACCGAAGTGTACTGCTTAGATAACCTTGCAATCCTTAGAGAAGCAGAGGTCCACTCCTTAGGAAGCTGCAGAGAAGGGGCTGAAGCCCATTCCTTCTCACTCGACGCATAAACTCAAGCAAGCTCTCACGGCGACCCTTTCTTGTTCGAGTTTATTGTACCCGCGGCTCTTCCGCCGACAACCATATCAAACCCAGTCGAAAGCGCTAAGGTCTTCTGATTTTCTCGTAGTTTTACGTCGCGCGAATAAGTGGGAACGAACATCAGGGAGACGACAGGTACTAAGCGGAAGTATTCTAAGCACAATGTTGTCATCCATACTAAGCAGGTGAAAAAATATTTTTTAGAGGCTTTTTAGGCTTGCCAGTATATCTGCATCGCATGTCGTGTCGCCTGACGGGAAACGATAGGTAGCGCACACTTGGGGTGAGTCTCAGCCACACAATGCCAGCCGAAGCCATAGAGCGTCATATTTACAAGAGGACCGAGATTTCTTGATTGCCGTGGGTACCGTGAGATCCCGCCCATGAAAAATGGTATAACCCTACATTCTTCCTCGAACAGCTTCAGTTCAGTAAACTGAATATCCGGGGACACAGTTCACTATCGTTGACATCACATGTAAGCCAGATCACTGTTAAAGCAAAGATATACGGTTGAGCGTTGCGAACCCTCTGTCTGATTTCCCGAATTTATTAAATGGGCTCAAAAATTCTCACGCATGCACTTAGGAGATACGTCCGGGTTTGTCCTCGCGGGGAGGGAGTAGGCGTGCATGAGACTAAAAAGGGGAGTATGGGCTGCAATGGAGCTGGGCTCGGGTCGTTCAGCCAAGATGTTCCCATGGCACTTAAAAACGGCCCTAGGTACAACACCATGCCTGTATACAAACCAACGACCCCACGGGATAACTGACCAGTGAGTTAGTACATTTTTGAGATACCAGGGAAAAGGTTTGAGAAAATAAGCCGATGAAATGCCTCTTGATTTCAAAGAGATGACACCGACAGGCTTTTTTGGTTCCAAATTCTTAAAGGGAAGAGTTTTGCGCGCCTATTTGGTAGATTTTGAACGGAGACCAGGAGGAATGGTCCCTAGCAACTCCCGTGTGCTAAAAATTCGTGTCGTCCTCCGGGTATCGGCAGGCTGACTGGCGTCGAAGGAGACGTGATCTCTGCTCTCTACTACAGGAACAAGAACCTCAGTAATAACGGTACCACACCGTTGTATGATTTGTTAAGAAGTTCTTCCAAGACGTTTCTTATTCCAAAATTTCCTGTTTGGTCGCTTCGCATATAACTCTATCCCAGTCTCGATACTGAACTCAACGCACTCGCTCATACATATTGCTTTGCTGTTTTGATGGCCATTTTATAACACAATCCACTTTTGTTCGACGTGCTCCATTGGGGACAATCATGTTGTCTTCTATTTGGTTCAGCGAAATGTCTCGTGAAGAAAGTTTGTGAGGGCATTTTTAAGAGCTTATTAAACTTTAAGCTATCGCTTTGTACATTCGTGTCATAACTTTGCCGATTGTACCGGCTGCCACAGTTGTGGTATGCGGTTGCTTGTTTTGTTCCTTTTATAGTTTGTTCAGTGGTCCCGTAGGATCTTTGATCAAATCTTGTTTTGATGCCAGCAGTCGTTATTTGCTTTTGCTTTGTTCGAATAAGGTTCGGTCAAGACTGTCCCCAACTTCTCCTTGCTGAACACTGTAATCTGCTGTTGATCAGTTCGTTCACATTCTTCAGGAATACCGCGACGCTCGAAGTCCCCGAAGGATACGTCAGAAAAGGAGCATGCCCCATATTTTGATGGCATTGTTATTAGGTCGCGTTCCAGAAGGCCCGTGTTTCTTAATTAGGAGACGAGCAATGGCACTTACTTCAGTGCCTAATTAGAGTTCATGTCCGCCAAGTCCAAAGGAAGACAGTCAGCCCACGAGTTAGAATTGGAGATAGCTCTAGTATGAACTAGGGGACAACTGGTAGCAACCAGACAAAATCTTGGAAAGTCTGGAAAAGTATCGCCGGATTTAAAACCGGAATAGCGTCGACAGTTGTGACATAGAAATTTGCAGGCCCGCGTAGTAAAAAGTATATGACGGATTTTCAAAATCGATCCTGTGCTGATTTCTGTGATGTCGAAATGTTTCGGAAAGATTTTATAGCATCTTTGCTGAGTTTAACTGAACTGCCAGAAGTCGAGCTGATCTATTTTTACGGCGACCTGGCTAAATACCGCAAATTCAGAAAGCAACCCCAGTATTTATTCGAGGCCCAAGGTTTTGGCTGGATTCAAATAAGTGACAGAAACAGCATGCTCGAATGCGGTAGGCGCAGCACCAGATGAGCCAATAAGCGAGCCCGGAGGCTCGAAATTGGGAGAAAAGCGACGCTTGTAGAATCCAGCACAAACTGCTTGAGAAGTCTCGCTTTGGTGGTTGATGCCTCGAAACATTTAGCGTAATCCCCCCTGGACAGTGTGACTGGTGGTTAGAACAGTCCAAACGAGAAATTTCTAGGGCCTCGGCCTGGCTTCGTCACTCAGATGATGGGGGGCTTGTTTTATTTGGGTATGCTGCTTCCGTCGTTGATTTGAATTCAGCCAAAACCCTGATTTTTACAAATGGATTTCATCCAAACCACCAACTGAACCAAATTTCTCATTAAGAATACATTTCGAACATTGTATGGAAGCTAGGTTGACGGATTACAGTCAGCGGATGCTTCGCACTTTGTTATAATCTTCAGGAAATAACCCGCGGGGCAACTGAGGAATGTAGTGTTGCTAACGTCAATGGTGAGACTGAACGCAAGGGAAGCTTGAAAATAGACTCAAGGACAGCCGAGCCATTTCATCAGGTCTCGCAACGATGGATTACTGCGAAAAAGTTGACATGCTCCAAACGCTGCTGATGGACGGACACAGCGATCTGTTTACATGAAACTTCGCACTGCTGATCCCAAATGGGTGGAACACGAGGCTCATCCAAGCTCTCTGAGTACATCACAATACATTGTGGAAAGTTGTCCCTCTGGAATACAATGTGAATACGCTCGTAAAACACACACGATCAGTCTACAAGAGCCCCTGCCGGCGTTTGATGCGTCCGCCGAGTGTGTTTCGCAATGCGCCTGAGTGACACGAGGCAAATGGGGACAGATTACTGGAAGTAGTCGTGATGCTCGCAATTAGGTTTACCCCAGTATAACTTGAGAGCGAGATTGAAGGAATAAACCAGTGAAAACTTTGAATAACGTCACCACAAAATCTTGTCCTGTGAATTGTAGTGCATGCACCCTGTAGGCACGCCTTGATTTCATAAGGCTTGATGTAAAAGGAATCGGCATTTTTTGTATCCCTAGATGTGTCACATATAGCACCGATTTATAATGTGAGATCCCGTGTAGTGGAGACGATTGCCGAGGTTAGCATTGTCTCGGGTTGCATAACCCAAGGGGCCAAACGACACAATAGACCTCATCCGGAAAAAGTAGAGTATGTGGCACGAAAATATCCGAAAAGATTCGACTGCAACTTTTTGTGGTTACGACATGTCTCGAAAATCCAGCCAAATTCACCGGTTCAGACGCAATCCTTGCCAAGCAAAGCCTTGGTAAAAGACCACTCAATTCATTTGTACCCGACAATCACAACACTCAACAGCGCACTTTACCCCCAAGTGAGTAAAAGTAAAGCGCAAATGGTTTGCGTCCTCTGTATATTAAGCTGTTGAGGTTGACGGGGCGTAGGACACAAATTATCTTCTCTGGGACCACCGAGTGTCGGTGAGAGCCGTGCTTGTTCAGTCACTGGCAACAAAGAAAGCTGGTCACGCGGAAGTCTGGGGAGTTACTAGCAGCTCTCAGTTGAATACCAGCTCTGGAACATCTGGTCGTTTTGCAAAACCGTTTGTTGGGTGATGAACAACTGCACTAGAACCATACCGCCCAGCTACAGTCTCACATCAGCAAAAGTGTATTTCGGGCAACCACCCATAGATGTCGAGCCTGATCCGCTTGCCAAGGGAAAGTATGTGCTCATCACTCACTGTTCGACCTTGGAAGGCTGGAAAACATTGCGTGGTATGGGAGTGCGCTGCAAAATATCGTGCCACATCTCTCAACTATCAGTTATAGCAACGGAAGTATCTCACCTTCTGCTTGTATATGTGCTGTTGGGGTTCGGCATTTTTCCAATTGCGGTTGCAAAATTCACTGAGAAAATATTCGCGAGTTCATGTCCTCGAGGCAGGCCATGACACCCTGAAGGTACTTTGATGGACCAAACGTGACTTAAAAAATGAACCCATAGGATATTGAATGGAGGCATATCTATTTTAAGCTACCCCATCTAGTTCTGTGCAAATTATGCCATGAGGAAAACAACGGGAAAATTTGGTCACGTGTACGAAGCGAACGTATGTCGAGGCACCATAAGGACTTTCACGTTGACAACTTAATGGTTACCAGTGAAAACTGTGCGGGGTTGGGTGTCATTGCTTGCTAGAGCAGAATTTGGCCAGAAAGGACAGTCGTTGAATAAATGTTGGGAAAAGACACATTTTCCCAAAAATCAGCCCTATATGCATGGAATATGAATTTCTTCATTTCCTAGGAATTTGAACGCCCGCTAGAATTATGGAACGCCCGAGAAGTTGCGCTCCCCCCTGATTGGTCCATTCAGCGGCCTAGGTCCAAGGCCACCCCAAACCTATAAACACAGTTGCTGTAAACCGCTATTCCGCCTTCGGGCTAAGCGGCAAACGAAGCTCGTTTGAAGGTCATCTTTTTCCTTACTTGTTGGGGGGGTCTAAGCTGCGAGAATTGTATTTTGATACTTGAGCTCTGATTTTCTTACCGCTTTGCAATATCATTGCGTTCGTTCGTGATAGAGGTACGGCTGGTGGTCTTGCGTGTGTTCTTGTCTTTTCTCTATCAGGTGGGGTCTTAACAATAACCGAGACCTTCAGAGTGCAGTTTGTTACGAACGAGTTAAGAGTGTGGCAGAAGTGGGCGAAGACGATGTCATCCAATCGTGAACTGACGAGTAAGTAGGACATAAAAGACCAAAATATAGCAAACCTCAAACTCCCAAGGAACCAGCCATGAAGATAGGTAAACCTGTATTTATTCCCAGCGTGAGCAACCTATTTGATGGGTGTGCAAAGTGAGCAGAACTTTAGGGTATTCTGCAACTTCCACCTGTTAGTAGATGTCCGTTGGGCCCAGCTTCATGGAACACTCACCACTGGCCATATTTGCGAACAAACCCTCTAGCAGATGGGGAGGATACTGATGTATATTCAGGGCAGCATTGAGACCTGGAGAGATACCGCTCTGGCTTCTCTATGACAACAGTCGGTGTGGTGCAGGCAGAATAGCTGGCTTGTTTCAAGGCACTAGCTTTCTTTAGACGATTGAGTTCTGTGTCTACGAGAAGCAGGGCTGCGTACGACACCGGACGATTCGGTCGGAAAACGAGACTTTCGTTTGAAGGAAGATGCAAGACAGTATTTCTTTTGGTGCAACATCCTGAGCCCTCATGGCAGACTGCAGGGCGCTTTCGGTAAAGTTGATCAATGATACCGGAGGGTCTAGTGGCGTGACGTGACACTATTGGGCCATGGTCGATCGGTCCACCGCAGCCCCAACGACTAGTGGGCGTCTTCCACAGGTTCATCGCGTCAGTCTAATTGGGCCTCAGCTGATCGAGATCCGGTTGGTCTGTGAGCCCGTAACCGCTTTTGAGGTTGGCATCGGTGAGTGAGACTTCAAAAGAGATTTCATTGGATAACCTGAGGGTGCCGCCTGAAACAATGTGGACATTGCGGATGTTTGGCGTCACGGCAAGTTGTTCAGTCTTGCTGAAAGTTTTCCTTGAAATGCTTGTGATGTTGGAACGTGTGCCAAGCTGCGGCCGGTCGGCGTCGGTAACGTGATATACTTTTGCCTGAAGGCATGATCGATCAAGAGTGTTGCGGAGATGGAGTTTGGTTGGAGGATCAACTTCTGGAATCGTCGAAATCGGAACTTCTTTCTGGGCTGCGAAATAAGTTGTATGGTTTTTCGGCAGTTGTATTCTCTGTGGCTTCGAAGGCCGCATTTCCACCACGTATTTCTATGAAATGGATAAAAGAGCACATAATGGCAATCCCCACATTGGCACGGGGACTTTGAAGATCGTTCCTGATCGGTTGGCCACAATCAACCGGGATGAGGATGGCCAGAGCGTACCGATTGAGTAAACAAAGATGTTGGGGGTTTTGCCGGCTGTGGTATCATCACGGCTTCATGTTCGGGTTCGGTTAACCTGTGACATTTGGTGGTAACCGTCTGGAGCGTCATCTCCCGACCTTGCTCCATCTTGTTCAAGATACGAATGCGGATATCAGCATCTGCCAGTGATTAGGGACCACAGACGAAAATGGGCATCTGGAACTGGTCATCGGTCATGAAGGAGGGCTTGGAGCTCTCACACTCTCGGTTGACGTTCGCGGCGTAGGCGCCGAAGTCTTCGGAATGGCTCTTGACCAGCTGGAAACACTGGCACAGTATGTTGAACACGGATGATTGGTGGCTGAAGGTTTGTCCAAGACATTTGATTACCAATGGAAATGGCGTCGCGAGAGTTCTTAGGCATAATGAAGCTTGCACGGCGCTCGAGATCCAAGGGGCCAAGTTTGCACAATAACGTTCTGGCACACTGGACATCATTGGCAGCGGCCGGCCTCACCTCGGATACGCTCTCACGTTTTCTATGCCAGATATCAAAATAGATTTCAGCGGATTGATGAAGATGAAGCTCTGAGATTTAATCTTCAGAGAACTTGGTCAGTGAGCGTGATTGCGAGATGGGGTCGGAATCAGGGTCATGCATTGTCGGCTTCTGCGTCAAAATCTCGACCGGCGTCAGTTGCGCCTTCACAAATTGGACCTGTTGTTGCTGCAAGATGACCGTCAGCGCTTTCGTGTCTATTTTCACTGTGGATTCTTACCGCAAAATATGGAGGAGACTCCGTTGCCAAAGGTTATAACTGAATCCTATCAAACACGAACGCGAATAAGTGGTGTGAACAACGGTGAACTAATAACGCTGATAGAAACCCCCTCCTGATAAGTCCTAAAACTGTGAACGAGAAGAATCGATAAAACGGCGGGCTAAGC
>LUCH01003215.1:58830-74348 GCA_013368495.1 Paragonimus heterotremus | reverse complement strand
TCATTTTTTGGACTAAAACTGTGGAACAAATGAACTATCTTTTTGCTTATGGGTAAATCGAACATTGTAAACTGTGACTATTTCCGCTCTAATTACGTTCATAGTTGTCACCGGGTTTCATGTTTGTATTGTTATATCCATGTGTTGTTTTGTATCGCATGTAAATATCTGTCATGATCGCGCACCCCCGAGCGTGCTTCTCACAAATGCGTTGAGAAATATATACATTATCATTACCATTTTTATTCCTCTGATTGTCATACTGGGTGGAGTAATTTTCTACGTTGCAATAAATACTTGGCGTTCTAAACATCAAGATGTTGCTGGCTGACAGGTATGCCTCCCAGTGATCGGTGGGCAGGTTGAGCTTTTCTGGTTCCGTATACTGTTTTGTATGAACGCCAGGAGACCGAAGTCGAGTTGAAACAATGCAGTAGAGTGAATAGACATTATTTCCGTAGATTCTCGGTAATACATTGGGCTTGATACCCCTTCTTACGCCGTTCCATATACATCGAAATGGAAACAACCATTTCCAACCATTTCTAAAAGGAACGTTCCATCGACAAGTATCTAACTGAAATCGTGCAAACAAGGAGAAACAGTGTAAATATCATGTAGGCAAGGGAGCTAAAAACGTTATCATACACGTTTCACTATCACATGTGTTAGTGTTCTTGTTGGGGTGCGATGCCAACGTTGTATGGTCGTATACTTCTATTTCTACAATATTTTTGAAATGCCACAAAACGAAGCACTCTCAAGCTATAGGATGACGTATTTCACCGCGAAAATTGAAGTGATCGCATTTATAAGACTTGAAAAAGTGAGCTGACGCCAATAACGGGTCGTTTTAGCAGAACCGAACGAGTATTTTTGGCACACATTCGATGTGCTCCAATTTTTCACCAACGCTGCTTATTAACACCTGTGTCGTGGGTACATTGTCTAAAATACTTAATTTAAAATTTTCAAAAATATTTAAAAAAGAGGATTTGCGCCAATGCGACCGCTTTCCCCTTGGAACGGCCTTCAAGTCGAATCTCTCGGAACTGATAGTTGCCCCATAAATGCTCCATCCATTTGTTCTAGCTGACGAGTGAAATCAAACAGCACCTTATGTTCAAACGCAGGCCTTGTCCAATGGAGTCACTGAAAAGAACACGCGGAAATTCCGACACTTTTTATCCACCTGGACCCTGTGTGTGAAGGGATAACTTCCACCTCCGTCCGTCTTCAGCGAACGACATGGCTACTTGTTTGCATGAGTTTCCGGCGTCCACTCCGATGGCCGAAGCAGCTTACCACATAAAGTCTTCGTCATACCACTCGCCAAGTCTGATTTGTGCAAGATATTGTGTACATCTGTGAAGAGCCTCACTTTGCCCAATGGTATCAAAAGATGAATCGCTCCGGGTTATTTTGGTTTGCGCTTTCTTGTGCTTGTGTTCTCACGGCACATTGTCCGCGGATCGGTCTATGACATGCCATCTAATCCTATTGTAATTCGAAACTGTTTCCTCTTACGGCTCTTCCCATGATCGTAAATAACATCGACATTTTCCGTGTAACTTTGCAGGCACTCCTGAAACAGTAAGAAAATGTGACCATCAAGATTCGCTGAAATCGCTCCAAATATAACATTATGCGACCAGTTACGGATGTAATAAATGATTTCCGCGTTATCGCATGTATGTACATTATTTCTGCATCCGTTTATTAAGACACACCCATTGTTACACGTGAATGACAAACCCATTTAGCTACCTTGCCGAATTTTGGAAATAAAATACGTCAAGGTTGTATCCAACCATCGGCAAACCAAAACACACAGATATAGTGAAAACATGTATGTTGGGAATTTTAATTTCGACACCGGATACCAAGGAAAGTGAGCGGTATATGTGTCAGACCAATTTTATCCACGGAAACTTAAATCACGTTGTAAGACCAGCATTCACGCTTTCTTGTAGAGACTAACACTGTAAGCTGCAGTCATAACCAGTAAGCACGCACGAGTCGAATTGGAATTACGTTTCAGGGCGTGCTGCCGTGTTGTTTGCACCGGTTTAGTTTTCGTTTGTGTAAGTCGTGTCCATGGCCTACTGGGCCCTTGGTCCATGCTTGTTTGTGTTGTTTTCCTTTACAACACTGCTATTATAACCTCCACTTCGGAAGCACGCCGCATCCTGGTAACCCCACTTCGCCCCAAATCTGGTCCACGAGTTCAGCGGACAATCAGAATAAAGACGACCGCATGCTTGCATCAGTTCGGTAGATCGAAATTATCTACGAGTGCTTTGGGATAATGGTGGTTCTTATATTACCGGGGTCATAGTTTCGTGGCGTACTGCAGATTCAAAAATTCTACAAATCTGTTGCGAGGAATGTCTTGTTCTATTACTCCAAAGGCGTAAGCAAGAAATGTGTCCAGGTTCAACGGCACGACAATTAATAAAAAATTTGACGAAGTGAATTCGCATTAAATCCCCGAATGAATGTTCCAATGTAATGGGAGTCAGTCTTAGATGGGGCAAAGTATACTTCTCTTAAAATATGAGTCTAATTAAGCAGGGAGACCTGATTCTCCTACCGATGATGAAACCGTTTTGGGGGCATGGAGATTACGCTCTTTGTAAAAGCTGCTAACGTAAGATACTGTGGCACTTATTGTTAAACACGATGATATATGCCCAAACTAAGCACGTCAGATTTAGGTTCTTGGTTGTATTACTCATCACTGATCACTCATTGCTATGGAACGTTTTAACCGCTCGCAAAAGAGTTAACATGAAAGTGGAAGTGGATTTACTTTTTGCGTTTACAGTGTATACCGAAGATCCTGTAATGACTGTAGAAGTTTCATATATTGAATAGCTAATCATAGCTGCTTCCTCCATTTTTCCTAACTTACGACTTAAACCAAACAGTACTTCATGGATCAACACTCATAACTGCTCCATCCACCTGTTCTACCCCACAAATAAAGCTCAATAATGCTGTATGTTCAGACACATGACTTCAACAGCGAAATCACTGAGGACGAGCAAATTCTGATATGACATTTATTTGGAGCCTTTGTAAAAAGCGGTACATACTACCTCCGGCTTCCTTCAGTGTATGATGTAGCTGTTGGTGCGCATAAATTCACCATAATGGCCGAATGGATTCACCACAAAGAGCCTTCATCATCGCGTTCATCAAGTACAATATCTGTGAATATATGTGGGGAGCATCATTCTGCAAAATGATATCAACAGATGAATCAACCCAGGTCGTATCAGTCCGCGGCTTTTGGGCGTGTGTTCACGAAGCAACTTGTCCGAAGACAGGTCCAAGTCAACATCCATGATGGGTGCTGTGCAGCATCTCCGTTTTTTATTCATTGCGGTGTGGTTGCGAATGGTAGCTGGAGCAAACGGAACTGTCAAATGTAAATTAAAACGTGCATCCACAAGGTGACGGAGGTTGAAGTCTTTCACTACGTAATGGACGCTCACATGTATCGACGGTTTGGATTCATTCGGAATGGAATATTAGCTTATCGGTATCACAACGATAGCTGTTGATTTGTACCGGTTCATCGCAATATGCACAGAGCAACTCCGTATGGGGTTTCTTGACGTACGAGTCAAAATCCACAACTTCACGACGATTGCATTCATATGTCGTTTCCATTTCGGATTCACGAATCAAACACCCGCTGTGGATTCGTAATTTTTTAACAGCCGTATCTAAACAATCTCCCGGGTGCGTTCTTTTATTTAACCGTCTGTTGGAATTCTCCAGTCGATTAACGGGTCGTGAGATATGCGTTCAACCTCATCGAATGGATCACGCCTGCTGGGGTTTCGAATGGTTGTGGAATAATCAGCTATTAGAGATGGCAGAAACCCATTCCACATCCACTTGCAACCCCAGCAAGCGTGCACCATTCGATGCGGATGAACGCATATCTTACGACCGGCATATGTAACACTCCAACACATTCGCAAACACTCCCACCTTTCACCAGAAGACCACCCCCGCGATTTTCGATGATCTGTTTACAGCGTTATAATTTTTATATATAACTCGCACTCATCCTATGTAATTTCAAAAGACTGATGAGAATGACCGAAAACAGCTGTCTGCAAAATTGACCTCTTTTGTATTCTACGGGAATCTGGAGTGAACTAAAACATCCGGGTTGTAAATCGCAAACTCAGCAACCTCTTCCATTCGCAGGCTCACCGAAGATAGCTAGTCCCCCTCCATCCTAGCACAGCAGTGAAACTGGAGTATACGCCGGGCCAGCGGGTCACTAGTATAAGAACCGCATTTCATCGACGTTGCGACGCGAAAATACTGTATTGGTCTATTGGTAAATAGAAGATCATTGTAGTACCTATATCGTTCGTTCGCCAAGTTCATACGTAACAGTCGGAATGAGACTAACAAGCAATATCAGTTTCTGTAGTCCAGTTGATCGCTGGTTGCTTAAATTGGTCAGCGCGAGTTATCTATATCTGATGAACTGTTCTTTTTTTCCTGTATCGGTCGGCTGACCCAGCAGTCGTGTAAACCAAGTCAACTTGTAATACCACGACCCATAAAGATTCATCACTGCTGTGAACAAACGGGTGCACCTTTCGACCTCGAGATTTGCTTGAAGAGCGGTACTGGCACCCAGTCACGGATCTGCCGGGTGGAACTTTGCTGTCTTACGTCGTTTCACTGTGGGTGTGCAGTTGATGGTTCATGGAGTGTGAGCAGACCGGATGGGATCGTAAGATTCAGTAAACACGTACAATCACTCGGTACGAAAAAGTGACCGCGGTTTGGTAAAGTAAGCGTCACCCGCGTTTGGTGAACAGTGGTGACTGTCGGGCCTCTAAAAAATGCTGTCTGCATACGATGTTGCTGCTGAACGCCGCTCCGTCTACTGGAATGTTCCGCGGTTATTTTGCAAAATATACGATTTTTGTCGGCAAAACCTCGTGCGTAGACACGTCACTATCGATTGCTTAAAGAGTGCTTTCATCAAATCAACAATGAGCGCCATGGAGTTAACCCCCAAATGGAACATGACAGACTACCGTTAATGTGTTACCAAGTCCATTCACAAGAAAACAGTTTCGACAGTAGTGTTAGATTCACGAAAGTAGGCCTCTGAACTTTCGGAGTGTGATAATTGAACACACCTGCGTAACGATTGCTGCGACGGTTTGACACGGAGATGAGGGGTGGTTCACCATGTAAGAAGTTCACAGGAGGAATATGTGTAGCCATACTCGCGTTAAGACGAACATGAGTGGACATTTGGAAGTGTGAGCAAAAAGAAATTGCCAATATGTTTGTTTCAAGTGGCTGGTTGAAGTCTCACGCGTATGTAAAGTTACCAAACTTACATGGACCACAAGTCAGGGACAGCTCTCGGCCATGATGTATGCGTCGAAAAAGTCAACAATGAATGAAACGACCCACATTCGTAGACCCACTGCGGTGTAACATGTGTGAAAGCGGGCGCCGAATTCACTGGTCTGCCGCGAGATAATTGGAATGTTTTGTGGTTTAAACTTAAAGACTGCTAAACGAAAAACTCAAAATACTGTCCACATAATTGCCGATATGAAATGACGCACGCATACACGTTGGCAGAATCTCCACAGGGGACTGACGGTCATACGTTTGGGTTTTTTAATTGCAAACATGAGGTTCCGTGCCATCCGGGGTTACCATTGGATGCATTATGGTGGGGCAGACGGGCATCTCGTGACTGACTTCCATGTACGCTTAGAACTTTCATACCGCCCGTGGCACCAGTTTTTGTAAAGTTGGGTTAAGTTTGTGGTGATCGATTACTAGAAAGAACCCGTGATTAGGTCAGCCTAGCCTGCCTGTTTCGTGGTGTGTGAGAAAATACCACTTACTTGAACCACAGCTCTTCACAGGCATCGACGTCTGTCCAAGTTTTGCCGCTTAGTGGGTCAGTATGTAGCTTCTACGAAGTCGTTGCTTTGCTTTCCAGACGTTGCAGGGCTTGACGACTGATTTTTACGCCACTTGTCGGCATGAGAAATCAATCGCTGTAGCAAGTAGCTGACGAAAGATGCGTCTAGTTGTTGGATTTCTAGCATAAACTTTGCGACATTATTGCACCTCCTGGTGTACACTGCCCCGTGAAAGTGTTGGAGGGCGGTGGAATCCGGACGCAGATGAAATAATTCAAGTAAGTACGGTGAGGCTGACACGCTACTTAACGTTCTGTATGGGATTTACTCAGCCGAACAGTCATCACACTGATCACAGTTTTTGACTAATTACCGCTTGGATGGCAAAGTTGTAGTCCGTAGCAATGGTTCGCGCATTTATGGACCCGGCGAATTAGATAAACATGAGGAGGAACTGTGAATGACTTTGGTCGCTTCGTTTGCCAGTTTTCAAAGTCAAGTCGGTAATCTTGTCACGCATGCACCAAGGACGATAGGAACGAAGAGGGAGCACCCACATGAGCGCATTCTATATGTGGCACCTCCTCATATCACTCAAGAGTAACGCTGATGCATAGTACGCTGATTAGAAGTCGTGACAAAGAAATGTGATAAGCGTGTTGCCACCTTTCAGAAGGCGGCGGGTATATACTGAATCGCAGAATTTCATGCAGAGTTCTAGTAAGCACGAAAGCAAGCTTTGCTGCGACATTTGTTTGACAGACATATGGATTAAAATCATCAAGGTCAAGACGCGTGGTTAAAATTTTGCTGCATGTTGTGGTTTTTCCAGATTTTGAGGACAAAAAGATTGGCGAGCTAAATTAATGTTTGCTTCTAATCAAATCTGGTAACACCTGTGTTCGATCAACTGGTGGCACATGCCCCCCAGGTTATCAGAAGATGACGTTCGCTGTTACGGGGATGCCTTCGTTGCGCCTGAAGTGTGTAATAGGTATCTGTAAACGGATTCAGGCCTTACAATATGATATATGTAATGGGTGAATGAAGCGCCCCTGCGCTTCGGTCATCGTTGAGCTATACAATTGCCTCAAGAGGAGTCTTCCTTATCGGCCTAAATTCTGTTGCCCGAATTGTTGCTCCGCAGGTGTTACGTTGAGTCCTCCCCAACTTACACTATCCATAATTCAGGTGAATGATGCAAGTGCTTCGCCGGATCAAGGGATATGTAGCACACCTGCAGTGGCGATCGCGGAACTGCAGCTGTGCGCATTCGTCCGTGTGGTTGTGAAAGGCCCGGAGGATGTGGTTGCAATAATCCCAAAAGATGTGGGTGTGAGGATCCTGCAGGCATGTGTTTGTGAAAGCTTTGGAGAGCCCAGCCGCACCGAATGAAGAGAAAAGTGGAGTTCGAAACCAACGTAACAACAAACCAAAGATGAACACATCCACCTCCAGACCCGCAGTCGCAAAGATTAAACATGCCCAAAGTGGTCATACAGAAACCCAAGGCATCCAGAAGGAGGAGACCGGATCAAGATCTAGGAAGGTACACCCACCACGCGGTCAGTGTGTGATAGTATTAACTTTCCTGAGGCTGCCACGCAAACCTTCCAGCCAAGTATGGATCACGACATTGCCAATTTTTGTGCTTCGCTTGTTAAGATGTTTGCAAATAAGGAGGGAGATTTAGTTGCAGAAATAACAGTACGCCAACATTTCCCCTCAGCCGAAAGGCGGATGATGTTAGTATGTCACGGAGGTCACTCACATTGGTGCTGGGAACTGTATAAGAAGCTCACCTGCTCCTGCAGCGGTCACCAAAGGTGCGCTTTGTGGACGTCGGCATAGCGAGAAACCTGGCTCCAGAGGATCGTGAACGACTAAAAGCTTCCCTAAAGGAACTGTAGGATAGAAGAGGTGATGGGGGGTCCTACTGGTTTATTC
Source organism: Paragonimus heterotremus (assembly GCA_013368495.1). Classification (NCBI taxonomy): domain Eukaryota; kingdom Metazoa; phylum Platyhelminthes; class Trematoda; order Plagiorchiida; family Troglotrematidae; genus Paragonimus; species Paragonimus heterotremus. The sequence continues at coordinate 66,468 of LUCH01003215.1, read as the reverse complement.
GGAATTTTCAGGTCAAGCGGAGAAGGCCCCAACTCTATTGGAAGTCCCTTGTGTTTTCCCGGTTTCCCGCAGGCAAGAAAGAGCGGCAGAGTCTCCAACAAGACTGCTTGTCACTCTCCCTTCTAAAGATAGAAAAGCAAGTTTAGATCGGGCTAGAGTGGTGTATTCAAATGTTTGGAGCCTTCTAAACAAGCTGGACGAGGTAAAGGAATGGGTTACATGTAATAACCCCGCAGTCAGCCCTTACTTAAGCGCGGTTGTTAGAGGACGTGATGGACGTTGAAGTCTCTCCCCCGATACACCCTCTTCCACTCGAACCGCTCCAATGTCAGTAGCCGACAAGCAGGAGAGGTGATACCCTTTATTCGCGATAACATTTCCGCTACTCTCGTGCTAGACAGAGCCGATTATGACGATACTTATGAGGGAATGTGGTGCATGGTAAAGTCAATACCGTACAGCTCTAATATGCTCGGTGTTATATATCGCAATCCAGGATCGTTTCCATCCAAGCTGTTAGACGATACGAGGATGTTCGGGACGATAACAATTGCTTGACATTGGGAGATTTCAACGCACCTCACACTAGCTAGATAACACTAGCACGCACCATTGGATCAGGTCGTTTTTCGGAGGCACTGCTTCTGCTGGTCTTTGGCGAGCTGTGGTTGTACCGGCAAATGAAAGCTCCACATGGTTGGAGGCTGGGCAACACTCCAGGTTGAATTTGGTGTTTTCCTCACTAGAGTCTGACATCAACCTTGTTGATAGTTTGCCTCCGGTGGGGAGGAGTGATCATGCGCCACTGGATATATGGTGGGTAAGAGATGGACTGTGGGAAATACCTGCCCCGATTCGACGGAATACCTGGAGAATTCCGTTCGGATAAATGAGGAAGGATACGCGCACGTACGGCTGGGTCGGAGGCACGAACGCGGTTGATGTGCGTTGGTTCAAAATCTGAGACAACCCGCTGATTGTCGTGGGACAATTTGCGCCGGCATCCCGCGGTCGCCCAACTGTAGAAAGACACCATGTTTCGATATAGAATTGCGTGCTACTCTTAGGCGCAGACACAGGCAGTGGATAAGACATCGGGCTGGTCATGGTGCCTACGGTGCACGCCGGAAGACACGGAAGAAATGCAATACCATGAAGCTAAGAAAGCGTCAGCAATACGAAGAAAGGCCGGCCGCGACGTCGGCCACAGCGCCGAGGAGGCTCCAGGCGTACGTCCGTTGGCGGAGCAGAACTAAGGCGAAAATCCCGGCACTAATGGATCAGAGCGGAAACGAGGTGGTTGTGGACTGGGATATAACTGAACTAATGGGTAGGCATTATGCTTCGATCTTCTCCCTGAATAATGCGAAATCTGCCCTGCCGGATGAAATTGGACCATGCCTAATTGACACATTATTTAGTGTTTTAGAGATGGAACGGGAGTTAAGGTCGATTGATGTCAATAAGTCCCTCGGCCCGGATAACGTCTACCTTACGTTGTTGCGTTAACTGGCGGTGGAACTGGCTGTGCTACTGACAGACTTGTATCGACAGCTTTCGAACGGAAGTAAGTTGCCGATAAAATGGAAGCCAGCAGTGGTTGTCCTGCGTACAGAGTAGGTGGACGGTCGGAAGCCGTCAACTACCAACCAGTATCCTTGACTTGCTTACTTGGTAAAATTATGAGGTGGCTGAAAGCCCGTCGTCTCCAAGTGCACCTGGACCAACTCTTGACTCCCAGCGAGAAGCAGCACGTGTTCCGGAGGGGACAGCCATGCTAGACAAACCTCCTGTTTGTCAGAGGACGATAGGTGGGAACGAGAGCAAACGACAGGACTCTGGACGTGGTGTTTCTCAACTGCAGCGGGGATTTCCACGAAATGCCGAATAAATAGTCGCTTACCAATCTGTTGCCGTAGGCTGTCGGTTCACCAATAACAAATAGGAGTGCATACCTCCTCCGTAGTGGGTCAATCGTTGTAAGGGTCAGTGAACAATTATCTGAATGGCTGCCTGCCCCATGTATTACGCCACAAGGGTCAGTGCTCAGGCGCATGCTCTTTCTGGTATTCAACAATGATCTTTTGGACCAGTTGCAGTCGCCTTCCCTCTTCTCCGTTGATGACATGGAAGTTTGCAGGACAGTCTCTTCATAAGGGGATAGCGATATATTGCGACAGGACTTAAGTACGGTTTCGAGCTGGACGGTTCAATCGAGCTTGATCCTAGACTCCAACAAAAGGCACCTTCATACACCTGGGAGATATCAAGGTATATCATGTTGGAAGTCACCCGATAACACAGTGTAATACAGAGCGTGACCTCGGGGTGCTGGTGTCAGGCAGTTTCAAAACGCGGGCTCAAACGATCGTCAACCTCGAATGATGATGTTTTCTCCAGCACAGGCCACTGCTCACCACAAATTTCATGCTGATTCTTAGGATCAATCATGTTCCCAGTCCTCCACGTCCACTCGGAACTAGAGGTTCTAAAGTGTTCTATAACAACACAATGGACTCCTGTTAAATATATTGTCCGCACGCAGAGCGGCAATCTCGGACCACATCAAGACCATGAGGTTATTCACACTCGATACGAGTCGCTCAGAGAACCCCCAACGCATCCGCTCCGTTATCGGCGGTAGTGACCACCGCTGTGCTTACCATACGGAAGGCCATCATTCCAAATGACTGAAGGAAGGCAGGGGTTGTACCAATCCATAAGGGGAGTAAGAAGCAGGAATTGGGCAACTACAGACCAGTAGGTCTCACATCAGTTGTCCTGAAACTGCTGGAAAGAATTTTTAAGGATAGGATTGTGAGACACTTCACCGAAAGTAGGCTTTTCTTTGCAGACTAACATGGAGTTATGAGCCAACAACCGCCAACTAGGCGGGAAAAAAGGTTTTTCAAATTTTTCATGAAGTATTAAGACGCATATTACGGGACAAATGTACATATCCTATCGAGTATAATAGTTGCGCTGCAACGGGAAAAATCTGCTATACCCAAAAAAGGTGTATATTTGCACTTTCGTTGAAAAAATGTCGCCAAATTTTCTCGACAAAAGCATTATGTTGGCTTTTCTAATCTATTTTACGTTCTGAAAATGCTTCTATTGGAATTTTTGTGGTGGAATATGTATTCCCGCCCGGGGGGAACGCTCAATTCTGCGTGGTTCCAGAGATATAATTGAATTTTTAATTCTCGACCACGTTGCGTTTGCATTGTATTGTGCACGAAATATCACAGTGATTCGTAGTTAAAGCCATATCGCCAAGGTCGTTTGTTAATTATTCCCCAATATTACATGTTCAGCTGGGTTCCTTTATAGAGTTTCCGATGGAGAAGTGTCTACGTTATCACCTGGTTGTTTCTACCTGCGGTATAGTGTAAACATGGGTAACACGTTTCACACTATCAGTAACAGCGCGTGTATTGTTTTGTTTATTGTTTATCGACTATTCTTGAATATGGCTTGCCACGTGTGCGCAAGTCAATGCTCATTTATCTGAGAGATAATGACCAACTTTTATATTCGTTACTCATCCGACAAAAACATTGATTCCCACTTCTACCACTTTGGCTACAACTCTTCTATCATCGTATCGTGGACGATTATGATACCGATGATTGTTGGTTTATGCCTTCGCCGGCAGCAGAATTCACTGACGGCTGCCAGCATGTCCTCTTATTTTGTCCAGAAATAAAGGAGACCATTACAACTTACCCTCAACGGTCTAAATACACGTTTATTCTGAATTCTCCCGTGTTCTTATCAACGTTGATCATAGCTTAAATGAACTAGACGGGCGCAGCTACCAGTGTGAACGCATACTGCAGCCTCAGGCATTGATCATAGCTTAAGTGAAATGGACGAAGTCGCTACCAGTTTGAACGGATACTACATACTCAGGCATTGATCATAGCTTGAGTGAACTGGACGGAGCAGCTACCATTGTGACGGAAGTCACCGACTTCAAAAGAGCCGGCTGTATTGGTTTTTGAGGCTATTCAATCATCAATAGGAACCGTCAGGCGACTAATACGCTTGCGGTGATTGGCTTTTAATAAACCTCGTTCCTTTTTGGAACAAGCGGGGTGAAACGAAATGCCGCCGGGGATAAGTCGACGTCGATGACAGAACCGCTCCAGCATATGTGATTCTATCTCGAGCGAAGTGACAGCAGTTTTCAGGAGTAGTGGTTGAGATTCGTCTGACTCCGGCTTGGGCTGCAGAATGCGATGAATACGTTGAACTTGGACGTTGATGGGTTCAAGGGCAGTAGAGAGGAATCGTCACTGACTCTTGTCATGTCCCAGGTTGTAAGCGGTGGAATCGGGGACACCCCTAATAATAACATCGCGAGATCGGTCATAGGCTCCAGGTTCCTTCCAAGCGAGTTTTCACCTCTAGCGTTCAGCCCATAGCATATCAGTGAATACCCGGGCCTCAGAGTTATCAAGCGGCTTATGTGCCGCTAAGAGAATGTCTTCAGTCAAAGTAGATGACGAAAGCGCAACCCCTGCGGGCTAAAGTTTGTCAGCACGTAGCGAATCTAATTTCCCTGCCAACCTCGTGAAAAAGTTTGGGACACTTGGAGTTATGCCTATTTTTGTGCAGGGACTGGCCCAGAGCTCACGAACATGCTCGTCATGGAGCTTTAAGCAACTGACAGTATATTATGGAAGGTTCTGAATAACTACAGAATCCTCCCGAGCAATTAAGCCCAACCGTTTAGTAGCGATGGTGTTGGTAACCCTGGAGAACTTCGCCGAAGCTAAGCCATTATTAACGTAGTTCTCCCGAACAGCACCATTCGGTTTATTAGGTAGTACCGAGCGAAGAACCTCAGACTTCGGCCGGTTTTGTTCACACGCTGCTGACGGGTTGTCAACAGTAATGGACATGAGCGTTTTCCGAGCAACAGAGGTAACCTTTGTAACGGTTCAGTATGTTGCGCTAAACCCGATGGCTCAATCCTAGCCATCCATTCACCTCACATCCGTTCAGGAGACCACATCTTAACTGTCCCACTCACTCACGTATCCCTGGCCTATTCACAGGGTGACAGACACATCACGCGCTCCGCAGTTGAGCGCGTGATCCAACATGCTCTGTCCACTCTGCACATGCAGGCTCCGCTTGGCGCAATTCACTTCCACTCACCCGACAGACAGTGACGCCTTGTCCCCTCAACACTGCGAGAGGCAAGGTCACATGCACGCACACACGCGCACATCGACTGAGCTAACTCATGCGAGTTAACCTACAGGCACGCAATGCACGCACATGAAGGCGACTAAACTCGCAAGAGGCGCAACACAACTTCTGACGCTGCGTCTCGGACGGTGAACAAGTCAATGACGCGCAAAGTCAACGGACACGAGGACGTGAGCTACAACACAACTGTACCGCTCCACATTGCATCAACGTGATCCTATCCCCACAACACTGCCAACACACCGCATACACCTGGATACTTTTATCCACACTATCATCAACTGGGACATTACTTTGTGCTGTACATGAGTCTCCCTCCTTGTCTATGTTGTAATCATCTTCCTGCTTATACCTATTTATGTCATACATCTTACTACTCAACTGTGTACCCTTCTTTTGTTATATGTAGTTAGTGTTAGGCCGTAGCCATTTATCTATAGCTCACACCATATTGCTCCTCTGTAACACCTCCTTTGACTTCGCTCCCGAAGCGACGGATACAGAGGGTGCTGTGTCTGTAACGTTTGCAGTACATACCTTACTGGCTACAGCCCGTGATGTATTAACTGGCGATCGTGTGGCTTCTCTAAGGATCCCGGCTGCAACCGTCTTTTCCCGTTTGTTTGTCTTGTACTCATGATTCTGTGCACGCCTGTTAGTGGACGAGGACCTAGCGCATACCCACTTGTCCACTACAGTGGCTCTAGAGATGTCACATCCACTGGTGAGGTGCTGCTTTCAGAACTATGAGCTTGCCTAGAGGTTCCACAACGGAGACAAACAAAGTGAACGTAGTCCAGCTGTATAGTTGTCAAAATTCTGTCAACTTCATTAGACAAGCATAGACACGCGGTGTGAAACAATGTGTCGCAGAGCAAGCACTGCACAGCGTGGTCCATCGCGCGGAAAAAATTTAAACAACATCTAAGATTAAACATTTTCACTAACACTTGGACGACCGAGCGGGTAGGAATAGGTCAACCTGTGATTCGCGAAGCCTAAGAGGTATGAACATGGAGAAATATAAATAGAATATCGCGAACAGAAGATTGAGCTCAAATTTTTCAAACTTCGCGCCATGTTCTAGGTTATGGGAATCGCACCCACATTGGTCTTACACTGAACTCTTGTTTTACGTTATTTCAATGGGAGGATAAACTTGTGTGTAGCGGTGTCAGCTGTAAACTTGTGCTCTGATGACAATGATAGCTTGAACACCTTAGCATTCATTTGGTAGCCCTCATAATAACTCACGGAAGTGAGAAATGTCTTCTCATTATTGTCGCAGCACTAGACGCCCTCGGGAACTCATTAGTGCAGAAAACGGTACAATCTCTGGTTGAAACCATTTCGTCCTGGAATCTGAACTGAACCATTGAAATGACCGGCATCAGCCAACCAGATTGCGCGAGGCAGTTGAAGGTGATTCGCCCAATAAACCTATTGGGTTGTGGCCATTCGTGTGGTCCTGTTGGATTCCATTGGCTGCTGTCTGAATACGTTGTAACAGCGCAGTGCGTGTCATTTCTCACAGTGTCAGATGCACGAAAGATGTTAGCCGTGGAAGTAAATTTTCATTGTGAGTTTTCTTCTACGTGGGAGCTGCCACGTGCTAGCACGCCACCGCAGAACATCTCATGAGACGTTCCGTCAAGACTGTTCATAACTCTGACAGCACTACTAACTCATGAACATATCTAGCTAAACCCACCTTGTGAAGTTGCTAACATAGACCATGGTGGTACATTCTACGGCTTGTCTCTGACCCCAGCTTTCCCAGCTCCGGCGACACTAAATAGAATAACTCTTACGCTACTTACTGCAAAATTCTTTGCAAATGCTTAAAAGTAATCTCGAGAAACACTGCTAGCGACCTCAGAAGAAAGGCCGTTCCATTGATTAATAACCCTGTAAGAAAAGAACTGCTACCTAAGGTAGTTCCGAGGACAAACCTCGAAGAGCTTCTTGTTGCATCTTCACCGTCCGTCATCATTTGCTGTGATAAAGAACTGTTCAACGAAACTCACTCTAAAGAATAAGTGTATAATAATTGAATCAACACGAAGTCGTCGAAATTCAGATGAATGCAAATCAGGAATTTCAAATCGAAAGTCAAATTTAACTTGACGAATTTTTGAAGAGAAAGGATGACCACTTTATTGCCACAAACTATCTGAGTGGAAGCGCCATTCCTCCAATTGAAGGCTTCAGAAACTCCCTAATTACTTCTGCTGCATGGAATTCAAATCACGACACTGCTGCCACTGACATACCATCCACTGCATCAACACAGTAATACGTCGTGACACCATAGAGACTTGTGGTAGACAAGTGGGTATGCGCTAGACCCTCGTCCACTAACAAGTTAATACGCCTTTCCTGAAGAGCAATCGTAACGTAGTCCCAACAGGCATC
>LUCH01003215.1:41858-52078 GCA_013368495.1 Paragonimus heterotremus | reverse complement strand
GATGATGATGATGATGATGATCACAGATAGGCTGGATAGGGGAGAGAAAGTTGAGGTTTGTTACTTGGACTTCAGGGAGGCATTCGATTTCGTGAACCACCGATTGTTGCTTCTCAAGTTAGGGACCTTTGGTCTTCCTTAAAGACTGGTAGGATGGATACAGGACTTCTTGAGGAGTCGCACCTTCCATGTAGAGAAAGCGGGAAAAAGGTCCACAGAAGGTGTACTGGTTAGTGGGGTACCTCACTGCTTGGGCCGCTGCTGTTATTAATGTTCATCAGTGATATCGCCAAAAGTCTAAAGTGTCCGTGCTACATCTTCGCTGATAGTGTGAAGGTTGTAGGAAATCCTGACAACACGAACATACAGGTGGACTTGTTTAAAAGTGATCAAATAAATGGCATCTACTCTTGTATGTAGACAAATGTAATCAGCTGTTTGCTGGGGAACAGCCAGGGTCAGTCAGGTATTTTGGCAAGGAGGGGGAGGAGAAAGAGCTGAGGAGGGTAGAAACAACCAAGGACCTAGAGATGCTCATAGAGGGGAACTTCAGGGTATCCAGACAGCATATAGAGGCGGCGTGAAAATGAAATAGAGCGCTGTATATGTTGAGGGAAACGTTCGCGTCAAGGAGACTGAAGTTGTCGTTGCCGTTTCATAAAGCTTGTGTTAGGCCACATCTGGAATATTGTGTGCAGGCTTGGAGCCCGCATATGGTAAAAGACGTAAAGCCCTTGTTGGGCTGTATTTCTAACTGTGCGCAAGAGAGATCGTACGGAATGTAAGGTTTCCAGTAACACAGCTCTCAGGTGACTGCTGGACACCCCTTGATTTTTCTGTGAGTTACACTGCTCGCCAAAACGTTCCATTGTGCCTCTATTTCCTCGTTCGTCTAGGGGTTGCAAGCCATGTGATAATGCCGCTGATATACAGAATGCTTTCTGGACACGAAGGTATGTTCTTGGTTTGAGCGCACCTAGAAAAGTCTATCGAGCATTGGAAACCGTTAACAGAAATACTTTGTTACAGATTTCATCACATCTGAACAGACCAAAACAGACAGCAGTCTTGAACGCTCATCAGTTCTTGTTAGAAAATTGGGCGCTGTACACAGAGGAGAAAAATTCCTCATCCGTAGTCAGTCGGAAATGGGTTCCAGCTAACATACTTCTTGTTTCATCAATGCCTTTGACTCTAGCGTATGCGTCCTTCTAGGCGGACGAATTAAGCCGTTCAATTGGTGACAAGCTTCTGCAGAAAAGTGCCACAGCTCTTCCATTTCACGTTAATCTGGCAATAATGACTGTCAGAAACAAGATTTTCATGTTCCTCTTAGCTTATTTGGGCTTTGGCTCAGCGTTCGGTTGTTAGTCTTGAGATTAGGTACACATGATATTTTGAATGTGTCATTTGTATCTTCATATATGAGTGCCGTTTCTCTATTTCTTGGCACCGGTTTCTTGTTTTCGTTCTCCTTTCCCAGTGTTTTTTCTGATATCCTGTCTGTATGATATTCAGAATACTATCCTAGCTATACACGGTTAAAAGTTGTGAAGCCAGATTGACATTTTTGATCACGCGTATTGTTTTGTACCGTTTGAGGCTTCTATAACGCAGATCTTCCGTGCTTTTCAGCCTTGTTCAATGGCCGACCCTTTCATTGTTTTTTTCGATACATTTATGCACAATGAACACACTCAGGTATTAAATGGCTTTGTAGCTGTAGTTAAACTAATACAGGAGAGTGTTGACTGCATTCGGTTTAAAAGTGGTGTTCAGTTGTTAGAGATCCGCATTCTTCCTTTTGGATCAGTAGTTGAAAGCGATTTATCTGACGAAGCTGTCATAGGGTAAGTGCTATCACATTCAAAACATTCTCGCTGCAGAGCAACTAATCCCGCTCAGTTCGATGTCAATTTCTACAGCAACAGTCGCACAAATTGTATCACTCTGCAAAGCATTTACAGGTAGTTTTCCGCTTGTTTATATTCCTTTGCTGCTAGTCATCACTTTGATGAAAAGAATGGAATAAATTGTATCGTCTTCAAAGAACCTGTATGTCCGCCTGTCGATTCCAGTGCTTACTTACTTTCAGGTTTCTTCCAATTTTCTTTTATTTCGCGGCCGGTATTCCACACTTACCATCGCCATATTTGGTATTCCAACCATATCATTGAGTCAGACGATTCAGGGTGGTACGAACTTATCAGTTCCACCTCCACAAATAGGATTGGTCACCTCCGTTAGCGTTGGCGATATTTCTACTGGTATTGTGGTTATTTTAACTTAGGTTTTCCTCTTAGCCCCGGTAGTATATGAAGAAACAGGAAGCGCATCGTTTGCTCCGCCACTTTTGCCGAGTTCACCCGAAATCCAGGTTCGTTTTTTTTAAAATAATGCATCAATTTATTTTCAATCATTGCTCATCGTAAGGCACTACGTAATCAAGACTAGGATGGGTAGACGGGAAATTGTTACAACAGGCAACAAAACGCATCACATGTAACGTGCACTACCTTTCCTAATGTTTTCCATCAGTCCTGTTAACTGACGTCCAGCCAGTGTAGATCACCGTTGTGCGAACCGAATCGTAATAATCCGATGCGACATGTTTTTGAAAATGTACAGTTGATGACTGTCGCTTAACTCGTTAAGTTGGCTAACATCTCAATATTTTCCCTGTGTTCCCTACTTACCTGCCTTGTTTCTAACATGATTGTTTCTTACATGGTTGTTCTGATGCTCTGAGCTATCACATCTAGTCTGTCAAATTATGATTTAATCAGTGGAGGGTGACCTCCTAAAAAATCATCACAGTACATGCATAGCTAGTAGATTGCTAGCACTAAAGGTGTTTCATTGTGTCTGTCATATTCCGTGAGGTTGTGGACTAATGTTGTAACTAATTGTTCCCCTTGTTCTAATGGCCAGTAGGATCCTTACCAATTACGAATAACGGTTTAGTCACCCTTAGTGAGAGCGGTATTACAACTTTATTCGTCGGGCTGGGGTCCGAAATGTAAAGACTTCAACCTCCATATCAACTAACTACTTTTATGACCACTTCAGCCATGTTTGTCTAAATTATTCTACCAGTCAAACCGTAAATGAAGCCGATTATGTCAATTTATTTAAGAGGTCTTAGTACTACGATGGCTTTTGTGAAGACAGTTACTCCCAACCCAGATCACAAGGCTGTCCGGAAGTTTCTCCACATCCATGATAATAATGAGCGAACCAGTTAAAATTTGTAATTCAACAAATGCTTTGTTCTATTTATAGTCATCGTGGACTCAGGTGGAGACACCTACCGCGAATCAGCGTGAACCGCCGGAACCAAGTACGAAACAAGTCGGTGGACTACAGTCAGAATTCGCATCTGAGGATAAGGTTGAGGATGTTTATGAATCTGCCATCGATACTGGCGGCTTATATGAGGATGGCGAAATTCAGGTGCAAAGTTTGTTGTGTCCTTGTCTGCTAAGTCAACTGTTTAGTGTTTCCATCGTACCTTTTCTCCTAGCTTTCATTCTGTACTCATCTTCCTTTCTCGTTCTTGATCTGCGTGCTTAGCACATGTTCATGCATAATTCATAAGCGTATGCTCGAAATAGGATCGAAATTTGTTGATTGCGTTCACTTTCAGTGACCGAGAACAACTGAACATCGGGGACAATGCGCTGATGACTCCCATACACTTTCCTATATTTTTTTCCTCATCATTTACAGGATGTTGATTATGAAGAAATATCATCCAACGAAGAGCTGTTTTCAGATGCTGATGACATCGATGCGATCGAGGTGAGTCATTTTTAAACTGTTTAAGTTTGAAATATTGAAGCATTCACACTTATATGAACAATCGGCGGTCGTGATAATTTTGAACGAAATGTGCCTTCGATTGTGTTGCTGGTGATACTCTCTGGAGCCGTCTCCCTCGTAGAGTAGTTCAGTATGTGCTCATTGTATATGCATGGTGGCCGTTTTTAGACACTATCTTAAATGTTCATCTTTATTTCTAAAGTTATAACACTTCAGCCGATTAAGGTGGGAAAACAAAAAGGTACCCCAAAACGAGTGCGTCCCAATTGCCGAGCGCCTGATCGTGATCGCCAGCGTAATTTTTATTATGGTTGGGAAACTCTTCTGTGTTGCATCTACTACGCATGGCAGTGACCTGACTTCATATGCTAAATGAATCAGACGCTTGAATCATTGATGATTTCTGTGGTCTTCCAAGGAAACTGTCTTCTTTTGTTCCGCAGACCAGGCTCTCGAGACTGAAGCTCAGAACGGGGTTCCCCAAACCTATTCTCGAATGATCTACTGGAGTTCATTTTTAACACAGTTACACTATTCGGCCATTACCAATTTCATGCTATACTTTGAACTTATGTTTCCCCGCCTCCTCTATATTTTCGGTTGATTTTTATATTACTAAGTCAAGACAACTGGTAGACGTTGACACTTTTGATATCAGCAATTCCTGACAAGTGGGTTAGCTGGTAGCTTTGGCGTATACTTTCTCAAGTCCGGCGCTTAATGCGTGTTGCATCTGTGTGACAAATCTAAGATTCAAGGCACCTTACTTACTTGTGTTCACATGCAGCTAGCCGTTGATCCAAACACTTCTGTCTTAGTGTTTCTGTCAACTTCGATGCTGAGTCTCATGACCAAACTAGAATCGGGATCTCGCTGAGCTCTAGGACAATGCAATGCCTACTCGACTGGATCCAGTAAACATTTATTTGTGTTCTGTCAAACTTAGTACATCGGATGAACTCAGTCAATTAATTAGGCCGCCGTATGTTCCAACGGATTACTGTTCTCTTGCTGCTAAGACTGTGTTCTGTGGTGTTACCGTGGATCTCTCGAATTCTACCAGCCACTCGGACGTTCTAGTGGACGATTTGAATGCCCAAATTGGCCTCCTTGCCTTTGAGAAGAAACCGGTAGGCGGTATGTTTAGTGTCCGGGCCCTACATAGTGGTAACAGCTCCAGGTATGTGCATCTCACGATATCCATACTTCAAATACCACATTTTAAAGTTAGAAGAAGCGTTGTGTCATATGGAGACCGTGTTGTGAATCTCAGTCATGTACACGAATCAATCGTAAGGCGGCCGGTTTCATTTGGCGCCACTCCTTGGATTTTTGCACAGCTTCCTAGACTTAGATGGTGCTGTTTGATATACTCGTTTTGTTCTATACTTTGTTCGTAGTTCACATTTTCGTAACTGGCATTCGATCAAAGGTAGCGTAACTAACGTTTGTCAGGTGGCACTGACGGACAAGTCGCCCTAATCGAGTCATGTCAGAGAACATAATAAACACTAAACCCAAGTTGCAGCGAACATGTAAGTTTGTTCTGAAGGGGCTTACAAACGAGCGTCGCTCTGTTTCACTTGGTTCTAACGACCACTATCAGGAAAGTAAACACAAGTTGTCTACAAGCCTGCTTAAAGACCGTGGACATCGTCTGTTCGAATGATCAAAATAGGTGACACCAGCTTGACTTTGGCTTATAGTGGCCGTCGAGTCGATGTTGGTATGTCCATGTTTGAAAAAGCTAGTTCTCTTATCACCAGCCGTTTGCGCCGATTTGACAAGTGGACTGAGTATTTTGTGTGACAGTTTAGCTGGCGTCAATTGTGGACACCTGAATGGTCAGTGATTGCGTCTCATACGACCTTTCGTCGGAAGTGAAAGTGGCTGTGGAGCTGTTTGTTGAATCGTGAAGAGGTTGCAGATCCAGATCTCCATATCTCTTGTTGAATATGGTGTAGAGAGATTAATAGTTCAGTTGACAAAACTCTTTCAGATAGTTTGGTCAACTGAATAGGTACCTGGTAATTGGTGCTTTTTGGTTTTGCTCTTTGTTTTCAGACGGGGCGTCCGAATTCTGCGTGACAACCCCAGAGGCATCAGCCTATTAGTCATTACGTCCAAGTTTCTCACTGGTCCTATATTGCACCGGATTACTGAAGCCAGCAGTATTCAGATACTTGAAGGACAGACTGAATACAAATCCGGTCTAGGGTATACTGATGGCATTCGCCATATGACGAGTATTAGAACATCGGTGCTTTTTATAGCCAACTGATAATCGCTATCTAAATACTGTCTTCGTCTGAGTTGCTCTTTGCGTTCTCTGGAACTGTGTTCTTCGCGAAGGAATTCCACAGAAGCATGTGATTATGTTGATATCTTCGTTTATTCACTGTGCCAGTGGAGTTAGTGTATCTTGATAACCGCCCCGAGTGGTTTTCCTCTGAAGGTTTTAATCTCATCTTCTGTGTTCAAGTGTTCTCGTGCACACCGTTGACATACGCAGTACGTGTCCCACTGAACAAAAACCGTATCCATTATCGGTCGTGAATTTGCACATTTCCCGCGCCTAAGGACTGTCACGTTGCTCATAAAGTCGACCCACTTGATACAAACTAACTGGCGGAGATAAAGTTATTGGAATACCGAGAGTCTCCGTACGCTTTCTGAGTGAATAGGCCATATCTCTGATCCATAGAGCAAAGCTGATCGCACTCACGCATTGTGAACTTCGCCTTTAATCGACAAACGTTTTTCCGACGCTACATATGATAGCGGTCGGCGAATGCATCACTTGCTTTCGCTCTTATCATGGATACCTCGTCATCAATGCTGCAAGCTGACGAGGTGACACTACCCCGGTTGGTGGGACGATCGACAGTCTCAAACGGTCTGCTAGCAATATCAAGGATTAGGTCAGTACCAATCCAATTCTTAACATCACTGTACACATTAAATGTGCAAACTGTCTGCCATAACGAACCAGCTATACCATTTAACCGATTCGACATGGTTTGTATACTCTTTTGCAGAAGAACTAAGTAAAGCACTGTCGTCCGCATATTCAATCAGGTTGCCGGGTAGAAGCTGCATCCGAAGAATCTGTAAACTGCTGATCGCTCCTTCCAAAGTATTGCCCATCCCAACGTTGTAAAGAAAAGGGAGATCGGACACCTCTGTCGAACGTCATTTGGCATAGAGAATGCTCAAGGTAGCTGTCTCTAAATGCGCAATCTGCACCTAGAACGGATATGTAACGGCCTCAACAAATCGACATATTTTACTGAGATGGAGACAGCTTTGGAGAGCGTGCTGGGCAACCATGTCAAAGCGGCGACGGAGGATCGCCTAGAATGGCATAACTTATCACACCTTCTCCATCAGCCATAACTGACAGAACTGACTCAGGCCATTCGAGCTGTTATTAAGTGTTTATCTCATCTGTCAAATCGCCAAATTCGCGAGCCGTCTTTTTCACATATAGTCCTACTAGCATCCTGCCGACAACCGACGCAGTCTAATCAGGAAAACGGCACCCGTCTATTCCCTGATGAAAAAAGTCTCCACCTCTGGCTCGTTCGGAGAAGTAAGCATCACGGTCTTGACGCAGACTTCTTCAAGTTTCCGTTCCAGTTCACAGCGGTCTCAATCGTGTCCAAAGTAAAAGGGGTCAATCGACGTTCGTTTGTTTGTTCTATTGAATTAACAGGCATACTGTCGTGCCCGCATTGCTTTCTTGGAATGAACCTCTCAGGAGGTTCTCACGACTGTTGAGATTTTTCGCCATTGATCGTTTGGTTCACTCCGCTGCTGCTGTTGTTGTTTCCGTGCACCCTCGTCCCTCACTCTCGAACTGAGTATTTTGTGGTCAGATTGGTGGCTGATCTCTAAGTAAATGATAAACTACTGTAGGCACGAACAACTGCACGGTCTGGGTCAAGATGGCTACTCAAAACTGAGCGACAATCGATGGCTGACTGATGTGATCAATTTGCATCCATGGTTGAGTTGTACAGAGTGGCTTCTACAAGACGGATTGCCGGTTGTACTGAAATACGCCACTCGATACTGTGGTCTGTGAGGTGCGCATACTTTTAACAGTCGGTCATCATTGTCAGTACGTCGCGCACGGACGCTGAACATATCACTTAACCACTTTTCCTCCAGACTATGACGACCGAGTTGTGCGTTCATACCACCACCAAGCACAACGATGTCCGAGTGTTTAGTTCGTTCCGAAAGGTCAAAGGGGGCATCGTATAAAACATTCCTGACATCATCCGAACTGTCTTCCTTTGGAGCATAAGCAGATATGACAAGTGAGTAGTATCTTTCTGGTCTGTGTCGATGGACCTTGACTGAAGTGTTGAGTCTGACGACTATTCATTAGGATCCAGTTGAGCTGGTTTTATTCTGTCTCAGAGTTCAGTGCATCGCCCTTACCGGTTTGGCTGCGAGATTCAGCCTCATCATCAACAGGGCCCCTAAGAAAGAACTACAGACCCGTAGCTTCATCTAAGGGCGAATTCAAGTGAAAGACAGCGTTAGGATCATAAAGACACGTTTCAGAGACAGCACACATTCAGTTTTGGACTCGAGAGGGTGCTCGCTAGAGCAACTTGCTGATCTTTTTTTCGAATACTGCGGACGTTAAAAATGCCGACGTTTACCGGTTATCTTAAAGAAACGGTGACTGGCAGCAAAAGAAGAAGGTGTAACTGAGTAAATGAGTCTGTTAGGATGACGATAGCCCCAGATACTTCCCTGTCGTTTATGTCACAGAAGGGAACCTCACCCCAAGTCTCTGATTAAAAAAAGACAACAGTAGATAGGACATTCTTGAGAGACTGCCCGTGGCCAGTGGTTCAGCAGTCTGACTCATTTACCAGTGACAGGCTTGCCGAGTCCAAAGTCACGGTGGGTAGAACATTAATGTATGATTCTGAGCACTGCTGCGAGCAGTAGATGTATTGGGAGCTGCATCAGGCTTTTGTATAACGGAAATTTTTAGTGTTAAATAATACGCCGGTGGTCAGAGCCAACCGCTGGGCGGTCGGAGTTCCCTTTTGTTTGAAGGTATCTTTCCCAACCCTCTCCACCCTGTTCAGAAAACAACACTACCGCAGCTATAAAAATGGTTATGTTGTATGCCCACAGGGCCATGCTTCACTATCTGAACACTCTTATGCGGTCTGTAGTGCAGCATAACTCTATTAGTGTAACTGTTTTTCGTACGACTGCTCTCCTTTGGCTTGTCTGACAAGATTGCACTTGGTAGGACCGAAGTCCTAATCAGCTTAACCTTCCAGATGGATTCAGTGCACAGGCCTGATCACCACGTCAAGGCTGCAGAATAGGGCAGGAGTGGCAAAATGGGCTTAGATACTGTCCATTTCATCCTAAGGTTTGAAAACGTGGTATATTCGCTAGGAATATGTGGACGGGCTTACGATACTGACAGTCGTTGCATCCTTCAAGTAACTCACAGAGTAAAGTTGTCACATGAGCGTGTATTTCCAAAGGCTCGCGACAAATTTGCCAGATACTGGAGGCTCGTCTGCAATGGTTGAACCGCATACTCTGTACGCTAGTTGAGCGTTTATCACACTGGATCTTATTCACCGAGTGCACCAACGGTTGGTTAAAACGGTTGGACATTAATGACCTATACTGCTGCCTTGGCGAGGTGGTCGAGCTTGGGTACTGTTTTGATCAGACGGGCTATGCTGACTAGCACTCCGATCCTTCCAGGTGCAACCTTGCCAGACAGGCCAAAGGGGAGCAGTCAGACGAAAAGCAGTTACACTCATAGGATTGTATGTCGCACTACTGACCGCGTGGGAGTGCTTAGGTACTGAGGCACGATCCTATGGGCATACAGCAGAACTATTTTCATAGTTGCGGCACTGCTGTCTTCCATATCAGGAAGAAAGGAGTCAGAAAAGTACCCTCAAACAAACAGCGCTCCGATCGCCCAACGTTTGACCGTAACCGCCGGTCGAAAAACATTTGTTATCTCTCAAAAGCCTGATGTAGCTTCGAGTACATCCACTGAGTTGCGCAATGCTCAGAATGAGACATCAATGTCTTAATCACTGCGCCCTCAGGCTAGGCGAGCCCTTCACTGCCTAGTGAGTCAGACTGTGGAGTCATTGGCTTCGGGTGGAGTCCCCCAAGAAAACCCCATATCCTGTTGTCTCGCAGGTCAGACTTTTGAGTCAGAGACTTGGGGTGGGGTCCCTCAAGTCAGCTTCCTTCCGCAGCATAAACGACCGGGAAGTATCAGAAGTTATCGTTCTCTCGACAGTGATTACTAACCGATCACGACTTTCTCCTGTTTTACCCCCAATTTCTTCTGCCTTCCATATGCCTTCGGGCGATAATTGTTTTCT
>LUCH01003215.1:0-39411 GCA_013368495.1 Paragonimus heterotremus | reverse complement strand
CCATTGATCAAAGTGGGTAGGTGTCGCCTGCCTGGATGGGGTCCTCGTGATCACTCAAACCTATCCGAGATGGCGATGTGTCGCAGTCAATGGCGTACCTGTATTCATACCATTTCTAGTTCTTCCGCTTAGTCTTCCTTTTTGTAACGTTTTCTTCTAGGATATTCCACGTCACTGTTGAGTTGAGCGGCGGCCCGAGCCACAGTACCTTTTGGTCAGGCTCATGGCTGTTATGATGATGATGATGATGATGAATGGCATACCTGTATTCACACCATTTCTAGTTCTTTCGCTTAGTCTTTTTTAAAAATGTTCAACCCTCTTAGTAACGTTTTCTTCTAGGATATTCTACATCACTGTTGAGATGAGCGGCGGCCAGATCCAGTACCTTTTGGTCAGGCTCATGGCTGTTATGATTATGATGGTCAATAAATAAAAAAGTTTAGTGGTAACGACTTTGGGTAATATAAATTAAACACCACTCACATTTGATCTCAGTTTTCTCAACTGATCCTTACCGGAAAGAAGCATTGGATTCGAGTTTCATATCTGCCTTATCTATTCTGGCCACTGCCAGGATTTGAACTCCAGCTGATGCTCCCACGAGGCAATTGTGTTGACCACTGCGCCAGTAAACTTACGTTGGATGCGACTAAATTATCAGCCTCATTCGCCTGTTAGCACTGCTCACCTTGTCTAATCTTTTCGAGAGAAAACGTTAATTATGTTGTTAATTTTAATCAACAAGTCCATGGTATATACCATGATGAAGACCTTAACTGGTTCATTTAACAGTGAGTTTGTTTAGTCTGTCCGGTTGGAGACTTCGTGGTGCTTCAACTAGAGGGTTGTAAACGCTATCCGATTTGTCAGCTTACCACAATTAATGAGATAAATTCCTCAACACTGCCTAACTTTAATTCTACCAGCTCCTGCATTTTTTTTCTTTCCATTTTTTTTCTTCTGGAGGTGTTCCCCGTCACTGTTGTGATGAACGGTTGCTCTGGTTACTACCGCCTGGTTGGACTCAATCGTTCATGTCTATTTGTGTTACACAGCCTTTCACCTACACCCATTCCGTTAGTACACCGGATATGGGATATGGATGACAGAACCGCAAGCAGCTTGTGATATCGTATGTGCCTAGGTGTCATTAGACTTCGGTTACGGGTGATAGGTTAAACCGGAAACGAATGTCGCCACCCATAGAACCGTGTAGTAAAGATGCGCACGTCGATGGCTTTACTCATTAACTGTTTCCCGATTTCAGGACAGGGTTTTCAAATTGGGTTTAGGTAAGGTAAAATTTGATGGTCAGCCTCGGATTTTATCTGACACACACGAAGGTAACAGCTGTCTTTTTGTCATTGTCATGGCGTTTCATTGTCTAAGGTTTTAGCTGGCGCTGACGGTTGTGCATATGCGTTAGGGCTGAACCCTGCTATCTTCAATTTGACAACCAATGCGGTCACTGTTGGTATGTGTATTGCTTGCTGACGCTCATATTTGTGCATTTTTTTACATACACCTCTCTGTCTTTGGACCGATTCCAAGTTCTCTCAATAGCCCGTAGTGATTTAAGGTTGGTCTTATCTTGTTCGCAAACCGTCTTCTGACACTCCCGCGTCGACGTCCGCGTTTAATCGCACACACCGGACGATAACTGGGCAACTGACAATAACGTTGTGAGATTGATATTCGGTGGTGAGCGTCGGGTTTGCTCATTCGCTGTTTTTATGAGTGTGCTACCTGGCGTGGTTGATTCGTGTTCTAGAGATGTCACTTAATCGTTTATCACTTCGAACATCGCCTATCCTTGTCGCATCCCATTAGTTTGGGGTTTAAAGTGGATAACCAGTGATTTAGTACGGAGGCTTAAAGACCGGTAGGATAGCCTCTATGGCTATGATTCATCTCCCGGGCGGAATCCCTCTTGACTCAGAGTCTGTGGCCAGTGGCGTTAAAAGCCATAGCGGCTAATCGGGTTTGATCGCGTGAATGTTGTCTTTGTCTGCGAAATAAATGAAATGGGTGAGACGGAACAATGCAACCCTCACATGAGCCGTTACACAAGTATGACCTTCCACTTGCAACTCGGTTGTTTGCTTTTAAGGTGTAAACGCCTTGATGTCGAATGTTTGGGTTCAGGTGGGTTCTTCAGTTCACCAAGTTCCACTTATCCTCTCCTTTTCGTCTTTAAACTAGGATTTGTTTTCTCTTGTTTATGACAATTGGGCGTCGGTGACAACCATTGCTGTGGGTGATAATATTCTAATCATTTGCGGCCGGTGTAACTCCATGGACTGATTACTATTTTTGATCAGTATATTTTTGATTTCCACAGACGGTACGATACTGATGATCTTTTAATACTTTCGTAGGATGGGCGTCAACCTACGGACCAATTCACGGAAGACGACCCACGTTTAACGCGTTGTTACTGGCGGTTCAATCCATGGTCTATGGCTGCCAAGTGTGCGACAGGCTCCCTTACAGAGCGTCTACGTATACCGGATCCCACAATGACTCTTTTTCAAGTAAGCATTATGCAGTATGAGACGTGGAATTATGACTGAATGTGTAGTTTTGTCATGAAATTTCTTAAGTTGACCACTAGTACTGATGCCAACTCCGAAAAACGGGTAATGTTGTAGTATGTTTAAGTAAAAACAGGCCGCTTTTGATTTTTGTCATATAGCATACCTTCGTAATTGTCGCTATCCAATCGACCATATATCCCACTGGATGCGTACACGGAAAACTACTCCTTAGCTGTTCTATGGATTCCGTGGTCTTTCCGGTCACCCACTCGCTTATTGTTAGTGTCAGTTACACGTCCTTTCATCGTAGCTCCTAATTGCTCGAGCATATCAGGCGTTCCTTTTTATAACCTCTATTCTGACGACACAACATTTTAACCGGTTGCCGAAATTACCGAGAAAAATCATCCAAGATGATGCTAAACGTGTCCTAATTCCTTTTACATGCTTTACTAACGTGTGTCCCTGAACGCGTCCTCAATTTGCTGATCGCGGAATTGCCTACAAGCGATGGTGAGCCACGAAGTAATGGACTTGCTTTAGAAGTGACTGGTAGTGGTCAGTGAATGATAATATTAACACAGCTTTTGGTTGACAGACAGCTGACCGCCAAATTTCTTGTAAAACAGACCACAATTATTCTTTCTGTGACGATGCATGGCACTGAGAAGGTTTCGTTTGCGTCGGTAAGGGCATGTGAATCTGTAGGCATATATATCGTAATGCATGCTTGACTTGTGGTCTGTAACGGTAAGTTAGGCTCATTGCTGTCTCCCTAATCAGAGTTGATAATCAACAACCTACTAATTTACATAGTTTTTCAGTCGTTCCGAGTATGTTGCAACTGGTTTATGCTTTCTGGCCAACCGTTTAGCATACCAGTGAAGTAATCGGATTTGCGGTTTTGTGACTCACTTTCCATTATCCTGACTGGTTGTGTTTTAACATCTAAAACGTACAATATACGGAGGTTTTAGGTCAATGTACTTTTCCGAATGAGTTTCATGTTTCAACTTGGCAATAGTATGCCTACTCAGTTCGCACTAATTCACACTACTACGTTTTCCCTCGTTCCGATTATTATGGCTGTGGTTTTGCTACATTGTTTAGCTTCACTGCTGGTTACTGGAACGGGAAGAACGAGTTGTAGCTACTGAACCTGATGTCAAAGTTGTTGCCAACGATGCCGTTCACACCGTCGATGGTGTGAATGTAGATGACACTACGGCAGATGAATCTGCCCGTCTTCCTCCTCCCCCTGATGATTGGACCACTGCTGCTGCCAGTGCGCAGTACCTGTTAACGATAACTCTCAAGTTTACCACTGATCCCAACAAGTTACTTACAGAAGAGTGAGTCTTAGACAGTTAATCCGATTTTATGTTCTCATCATTGTGATGCTTTGCGGTAGGTAATTTTTTTTCCTACCATTTACTCTGCGGTGTATCGGTCCCGGATTCGGCGGGATGTAATATGGTTTCCCTTTTTTCGTTGCCTACACAGTGTTTTTTGATCCATTGGACTGTGGCGCATGATGGTTTTGTATATACTGTTCTTGTGAATCTCTTCATTGTTCAGCACGTGACGTGAGGAAATGTGACATGTTTGGCTATCGTTCGTCTTGTATAAGGCTCTACTTTTGCTCATCTCTGCTCATTGTATCCTAAGTGATTTTCTCGATCTGACTGTGCGGACACAAATTTTGTCCAACCCCGTCAACTGTCTTGATGATTGATCGACTCACACTGATACGGAGTCAGATCACATGTTGTTGGTCCCAGTATTTGTTGTGTATGGACTTCTCTGATTATTACTGACTGTTACTGTCCGGGCGATATATGCCGTTCTCATAACTATCACATGTCAGAGAGACGCAGAACTTAATTGGGATCTGTTTGTTTGTTTTAACGGAGTCAGATACTCCAGGATTTCACGAAAGCTCTCTACCCGCAACTGCTTGCGTTTTGTTCTTCTACTTTTCTGTTTTTTTTTTAGATGGGTTGATGCAGTCGAAGGCTTAGAATCCCATTTGGCTCCCGGTTTGGCTTATCTGTATCATACTGATAGACAGTCCATGCAAAGTAAGTTGTCCGAGTTGGATTGAATCAGTTTGTAACAGTTAGTAATTTGCGAGTCGCCGTACAGTTTTCACGAATCTCTTTCTGATAGCATCCGAATTCTGTGAAGTCGTTACTCTACATAATGACATCTCGTTTTGTTCGTCTCTGGTGGCTTATGTTTCAGCATTTTGAAGCACTTTTTCATTTTGCCGCCAATGTTTAAACACTTAGAAGTTTTGCTTCACAGTCGTTTCGTGTAAATTTAGGTGGTGGTCCCTAGTTTGGTTTCTCGTCGTCTGTCTGCGACTTATTTTTCAGGCGTCACAGAAGCGCTGGTTGTATGGGTCTACACCGGTCTGGATCTGTCCGCTGCATTGAGGCAGAGCAACAGTGCCTACATTGTCCGGCACTTGCTGGCTGGCGTTCGACTTACTGGTTTAGTTACCGGAACTCTTTTCCCACGTATTGCTTGGTCCTTACTTTATCCGGGCGCTCAGTCATCAGCTGCTGACGGCGCACAGTTCGAGGTGTTTCAGGTAGGTTGTTTCAATTCCTAGAATATCTTTGTAAATGCCTTAACGTACATGGCATATATATATATATATATATATATATATATATATATATATATATATATATATATATATATATATATAGTGCGTTAAGGCATTGTTCATACTATTTCATTAGCCTTCTTATCCAAGACGGGACTTTTTAAATTTTGTTTTTTCAGGTCCAACATCTCCTATTAAATTTACTTGAGTCGCCTCTAGTGACCACACCCTTACGACTAGCTATCTGCCGGGCTTTGGATCGGACAACTCGACTTGTTGTAGGATTGGATGCCTTCTTTGGACGGGCGCACTTTCTGTCATTACATGAGCCAGCGGACTCTCAGTTAGACGTTGCCAGTCCTTCGTCATTGGAGATAAAAGATGTTCCACTGGTGAGTAAACTTTGCGATTCTGATGACGAAATGCAAGAAGATAAACCAGTGATCGACGAGAGCACCAAAACTGCTCAAGCGTCCACAGAGAGCCATCCAGTGCACGAAGAGGCCTCGTTCATTGATAATGCAGTAGTCAAAGAAGAGTTGACAGAAGACACCAGTCACTTGTCGGAAAATGATGAACCTCCTGACCAATCTGCGAGACGTACGCCCTATCAACGTTTGATGTTTCTGTTTGTCGCTAGCAAGGTGAGAATCATGCATGGTTTATGAATGAGATCAGTGCGTAATAATTTGGACGTCGATGACTCTAATTAACTTTGTTAAATCCCGCCGTGAAAGTCGTGGCCCAAAACACATGTCAAGACAGAGCCCGTTACCAATCTGAATCCTCTCTTTGATCGAATACTCGTTCAGAAACCCCAAATCTGTGATTTATCATGTTTCTAGGTGTGGATATGTCGTCAAAAAGAGCTTTTATCTATCGACTATATCTAGGGTGTCTCGTGCCCCTCATCTTCTAGAGTTATCTTGCTGTTTTATCCATGTAGGATTGGAATACCATATGCTCTATTACAGTAGACCGGCATTTCTTTAATGCACACAAATCTGGCAACGGATAGTTGTGTCAATCTCGCTTTAATCTTCTTTGGCTGGGGCGCGTCTAACATTTGCCAATCTAACATTTGTCATACAATATACTTCTTGTTCGGGTTTGGATGGAGATGGTAATCACGTGATCCATTTGTGACATAAGTCCCATTGACGAACTCCTTGTTTTTATAGTCAGGTTCTGTGGAACTTTGTCATTTTTCCGGCTAAAGCCCAAAGAACACTTCTTTCCCGTGTTGGATGCAATATCGCAAACGGAAGTCATTAGTGCCTTTGTTATAAGAGCTTGTTTTTAATCACATTTGAGTCGTTTATGTGCCATTTGCCATTAGTTGTGACATCCAAGACAAACATTGCATCTGGGTTGGGGTTCACTTACACATCATCATCACAGCAACCAGGCGCCTGATCAGAGGGTACTGTAGCTTGGGCCGTCGCTCACCCCAACAGTGACTTGAAATGTCCTAGAGGAAAACGTTACTAAGAAAGTTGAAAATCGCTAAACGAAGACTAAGCGGTAGATCTAGAAATGGTATGGATGCAGGTAAGCCATTCACTGTCACGCCAACATCTCGGATAGCGTTTCTTACCAGCGATTTAAGTGATCACGAAGACCCCAACCAGGCAGGCGACACCTAATCACTTTGCACAGTGGAACAGTCAAGGTCTACATCACTTACACATGTATATTACATTGCATTTATTATTACTCATTTGTTACATTCATACAAGGACGCCCACTGTTGTCTACTCTGCTTCTCTTCGCTCAATTTCCACAGCACTCCCGAATCACGACCGCATATCAGCGGTTGTTGAACAAGTTGCACGTCTATGAAATGCTACTGGAGTTTCGCGACTTGATGAGTCAGTGAGTCAATAGTTGATTACTCCTTAACCCGCCTGCAATGCGACTCTGCTTTTCTGATGCACCGTATTTCGTAAGCATGTTTCTCCTCGCTCAATTATACTCCACTCTTTGAATGATTTTCACATATGAGTGAGTATTTTTTTAAATTTTGTACCAAGTGGTTGCGACATGGAAATATGTGATTTCCGTTTAAGTTCCTGTTTTATGGATACACGATTCCTACTGAGGTTTAAAAACCTGGGGAAATTTTAAACTTTCCGAGACTTTCCCCAGAACTGGTAGAAACGGATATTTCAATTTACAGTGCGCATATATGAAAAGGGTGTAGAGTTTGGCTGATGCCTTCTATTTTCAGAGCTAACTGTGAAAGGTGCAAATTAACGTTGGTCATGTGGGCAACCCAATGCAAACAACTCAGATGTATACAGGCTAACTGCCTTTCGCCACATTTTAACCGCCATCTCCACTGTGGTCCTTTCACAGTCCTACCGTGCTCTCAGTTGTGTTTTGCGATAAACGTACTCATGGTCATTGAATAACTTTCAACGGTTTTGATAACCTAGGAATCAGTTTCATCTCAGATCTCAGCCTATAATGCAATCGTCATTCAGTATGGATATTTTGTAATTTTGTCAGACGAGCTTCCAGAATTGCTTTGATTCAACCAAAGGCATGCACACGCCACGATGAACAAGGTAGCTACCGGGTTGGCCCGTTTGGAATGTCCTTCATACTTTCAAACTGCAAAGTGTCGCCTCAAAACTGGAACATTCTCATTCCCACGTTATCTGTTGCAGGCGATCCACTTGAAATTGAACCGTTCCGCACACTTGAGCAACACCATCTGGTCATCTTGTAGTAGCGATGATGAAATACTTGCGAAAATAGCAAAAGCACATGTTGCTTTTGTCAGTCTGTCATCTGTAAGGTCAATATGACGTTTAGTTATCACTGAAAAGAAGCATATGTAACGCTTGTTTGTGCCCTGTTCTACTCTGCGTTTCAGAGGTACAGTTCGTTCGCGACGAAGGTATCAACAGACTTGTTGCGGTTGACCGTCATCGTCTTCACCTGTTAGTTCCCATCACTTGGGCTGATCACGTGAGTGACGTGCCCGTTCTTCGGCGCGTATTTCGAATTGTTCGGGATATGCGAATGAAAAGTGGAGTAATTAAGTTGTGCAATCTGTGATGCAACTCTGCGATGCACTACGCATGCCGCCTGAGTGGTTAACTCACCGGGCGCTATATGTTAAGACTACGTACAATGTGATACAGTCGCATGCTAATCGACCAACGACGCATTTTGGAAATGTGAAGACCCTGTCTGTTCTGTTTAGTAAGGTGGACAGACGCCGCCCGCTTGGTTATGGTCCTCGTGACTACTTGATTCACCATTTAGAAAAGCTATCCGTTGTGGCAACATTCCGCATCCAGAGGTTCACATGCATCCACGACATTTCTGGTCGCTTCACTTAGTCATGTTTTGTTTATCGCTATCCTTCTACGACATCACTGTTACGGTAGACAAAGACTCGGGCCATCGGATGTTGTCAGGCTCATCATCGCTGTGTTTGAATATACGGATGATTGGACCAACCAATTCATTGGCTACTTGTTGAGAAAGACTAGCTAGCTGCTTTGCGCGCTGACTAGTTGTTTCTGCTATCATACAAGCGAGCCTAAGCGGAAAATGAGTTTTATGTAAACAGGAATGACCGCAGACAGCATGTAGTAGAAATCCGTTATTACTACACAGAATCACTATGGACCACCCTTCAGTAGTTGCAGATGTAAATAAAGTTGAGATGTTCAGCGAACAGCTTTACAGAGGTGTCTCTCCAAACCAATGCTATGACAGACGTCTGGAAACGTTAGGAAAAGTACACAATGCCATTGGAGAAGTTAGAACTCAAGATCAAAGAAAGGATGTTGGCAAGCGTATCAGTGTTGCACAGATCTGCTAACCAGTATGGAGAAGGCTAAGAAAATTCGGTGCTTTGCGTAAATAAGTTAAAAACATGACGAAAGTAGCGTCTCTTCTTGATGGGGAGCTCATTGATGAACTGGAAAAGCTAAATGCTTTTGAGCAATATTTGTTACAAATTTGCAATTAAATTGTATGTGCAAAAATAGCAGTAGTCCATCTTTGGTAGTATATGAAGTATTGGGTTGCTTCACATCAGTCTGTCTTGAAAATTAGTGTGTGAGTTTGGAAAAGACGTTCAGATTTCTTTGTTCAAGTCTGCATGAACCATGTTTATCATGGAGAATACGATCCTCGTATTCAAAAAAGTTGTTTGAGAATTTTTAACCTACCATTTTAGCCGACTTTTTGAATTTGTGTTGCGCCTATTTTTTTCCCTCCGTTATATTCTTTCGACCATTGGCTGTCTAACTTTTTATTTTCATTAAGTGCAAGCTTCCGGTGAACATTCACAAGTATTTTCGTCCGTCTTTTTGTTAGGCTTCGTTTTGAAACACAATCGGGGCCTCGCGTAAACATGTCTCTCTCAATAGAACAGAAACTAGTGTACTACCTTCGTCAGATATCCAATCTATTACGATACGCAGATGAAGTTATTGTGAGTCTTTGGTAACTTTTGTCATCTAAGGAGTATTTTCGTTTGAGTTGGGCAATTTCATACAGAAGTGTTTTTAGATCGAGTGCGTTTTTACTTATTGGACTTACTGGTTGGGAGTCATGTTTCATCGTGATCGGCGTAGAGTATTCTTTGACGTTAACAGTGTGCGACACCTTGTGGGTCGTTCAGTGTACTTTTTTTCTTGCGTTTAATTCATGAAAGCACTAGCTTGTCTTATTAGTATTCTCTGGTCCTAGTGACCGTGATGGTAATTCTGTATCCTCAATACAACAATATCTTCATCTCACTTGCTGTGTACAGTCAGTTGACGTAGTCATCGGCAGCTTCAGTGCTGTTTCAAATCGTTACTTGATGTTAGTCTCTCCACAGTGCAAACCTCTCTTGTGCCACAACATTCGAACTGTATGCTACTTTGTTCATGTGTGTTGTTTCTAAATTAGTGACGTGGTTGGAAATCTAAATGCGAAGTGATTATGTTGATTACGATCCCCTGTTGTATTTCGAAAACTTTGATTTCCTCTCAGGCGAATCCACTACCGACCACACTTCCGTGCCCGATGCTGCTAGGCGAGGATAAGAAATCTGCACATGATCCCTATCCTGATTTGTGTACCATGCTAGATCACACGTAAGTGGTGTCTCTAAGCAACTCGTCTTTTTTTATAACTTTTATCTACCTCATTGGTGAGGTTGACGTGGCCCTGTGCATTAGCAGCTTGCCTTATTCATTACTAATTGGTCAGATTTTTTTTATTCGACTCACCCTTCTTTTATTAATAAGTTTTTTTTTTGCGGAGCTGATGTGGCGCATGTTACACACAGGTGTGTTTCTTGTCATTGATTTGAATCCACCAAAACCAAGATTTGTCACATTTGGATATTTCCCAAATTAACGAGTATGCTGCATGCTGCTTATCAGTAACACTATTTCAAGGCTCAGAAGTAGAGTCAGTAGATTCCATTGATAATGCCTTCAGAAATTTCATGGGAACAGCCTGTCTCAGCAACATCAAGCGCATCCGTCACTTCGTTCTTCCATCTGTACTTTGTGCAGCTGTTCCACCAATTTGGACAGCCCATGTGCGATTCAAATAAAGTTTGCTGTTCTAACAGTATTTATATTTCATCACGTGAATAGGGGAGCCAACTGGGGGATTCGGCGCACTCATTCTAGTATGTAATTTTCGGTGATTAGCGTTGAGGCTGTCAAGCATGGTAGATTGGTGCGTTTTAGCTTCCACCACATAGAAACACATCATGGGATCATAGTCTTTACTTCAATTGACACTGGAATCACTTTATTGTGGTCGTGTTGTTCATCTTCTCAGGGGGTTCTTGGACGATTTTGCCTGGTTGATCGATCAATTTCAATCATCAGATCAACCATCGTCTTTACAAGCCAAATTGGAAGAGAACCTACCTGCACTCACCTCTCCCTGTGGAACGCAGTCACCACCGGACGCCGTTTCTCTTCGAAATTCCGAACCAGTTTGGTCATCCATCGTTGGACTTATGTCGTCATTTCTGTCGGAGGTCAGCACATTAACCTTGTTGGCATCTCGGCCAGGTCCAACTTCAAAAATGTTGGTATCACTGTTAAAGTCGGCATCGAGTATACCTTCAGTGAAACCACATCAGACAGTTGTTGAATGGAAGGTAGACACTACTGAAATGATGCTTCTGCTCGGTCTCGAATTGGCTTACAAATTGGAAACGTTGAAGTATTTGGACGTACTAATTAATTGGACTCGAAAGCAGGGTTAGTTGCTTTTATCTCATTAAATCGTCTTGCAGTGAAATCCCATTTTTGACTCTTGTAAAGAATACATTCCCACTTTCTGTCATCTGGTAAAGGAAAGCACAGTTATTGCATACTTGTCAACTTAACTCTAATTAATGCACCGTGATTTGTTGTTAACCAAACAGCATTATTTACACGTGATCTACTCCGATGCTCTGAACTGGTGAGCTCTGATCACAGCTATATGCGTCTGATAGGGCGGCCCGCCTGGTTGCTTGACATTCTTGCTGGGTTCTGTGAACTATGGCGATTGGGCTAGCTTTCATCACTTCCTGTTCTCTTCCAACTTTGAAGTGAAGGTCTTTGGATTCTATAAAAGGCATCCCAAAATGAAGGTTACTATTATCGTCGGTTTTTACTGTGCTTTTTTTCAGACTTACTTTTATGCCGATACTATTCCACTAGGGAGGGGGCAAGTTAAAAAGTTGAGTGTCTGCGGACCTGGGCCGGAAAGCATAAATCAGCGCACCTTCTCAGGTTTATGCTCTAATTTCACCTATCTGAACATATTATCAGCATCACTGCACACGATCCACAATTGACTGACGGAATGTAACTAAGTACTAGTCATTGTGCTGTTGTCTGTCTTGTTTTTATTTGACTTAAATCCGGAGGATCTTTTATACAAGGAATAAAAGAATAAATTTCAGTAGTTCGGTTTTTTTTGTACTGCTGAACGAACTAAAGCATATGGACATTTAAGTCAGCCTATTCTACATCGTCCTGCTCAGCAGTCTTCCCTTTCACGATCTTGTTTCCTCGAGGTGTCACAGGTATCTTCTCGGTGGTTGCACAACTACTTTCGTTTTCAGAGGACGACCCTATGCACAGTGAACCCCTGCTACGGGACACGTTGTTCGGTATCGCTCGTCTTTGTGTCAGTTCTGTTGGCTCGATTCAGTTCGGTGATTTAAATTCCACGGCCCTAGATATAGTCAAGACCATACTGAACACTTCAGCCCCTATTTGGGTAGCAGAAGTTATCAGCATGGACGACCACTTTGCTCCGTTTCTCATGCTTCTGGAGGCGTTTGGCGCTCAAGAATCCCAGGGATCTCTTCCGCATTCCAAAAGTTCGGATAAACTGAAGGATTTGGACTCTATCAAAAAAGGTACGTTGAGGCTTTATTTTTGTACGCCTTTAGTTACTTTGTATTCTGTCCTAATGGAATTCGGTTCTCAACGCTGCCGTTTTCAGTTGTTTGTCGTTTGATATCTTTTTATTTCGTTGTACCTCAGTCACAAGGCCGTTCACCTCTATGCACTTACAAAAGTGTTTTTAAAATGCTCTCTTTATAACTAATTTAGATATTCTCACCATCCCTCGATAAACGGTGATTTGACGTTTTCTTTCACGTAGGCACAAATACTTCAGATTCCTCAACGTTGGCAACTACCGCAGATGCAACGCCGATCTCTGGGCTTCGCGCAACCTTACGACAAATATTGTTGAATCCAATCGACCCGTCAACTCTGGTCAATTTTCTCGTTTTGACTGTTTTGCGTCATAGTGAAAATGTTGCTTATCTGGATCGATATGGACCAAGGTTGGCCCAGCTCGTCACCAGTAAGTGATGTAGGCTTTTCTCGAATTCCGGATTTCTGTTTACTCTGACGTCAAGCCTGACGCTCTTAACTAGACTACTTTCGAGGGTACACTGTTCCCTACGATGTTATACGTCAGTAGTGTTGCGCCGTTGCTGTTGTCCCAGTTTTTCCTCTATGCGATTACTTCTAACGTGTTACGTCAAAACGTAGTAGTTTATGTCAGTGTCTTAGTGTTACATTTTTGTTGTTGTTTGGTATGAAACAACTCTTGTTCTTGAGGAATCAGTGACATTAGGGTCATAAGATGACGCAGCCAAAACCTTCGGTTGATTGACTGGATGGTTGTGCGACGACACCATTATTCATAGTTCGCCGTCACACTGCTCAGGTTGACCACGATGGAGTGTGAGCTGCTCGGCACTCATGCTAGTCTACACTTCGGATCTCACCTAAAGGGCACACGCGATCTGTTTTATTACACTCCAACTCAGAACCGGTCCAAATTCTTGGATCGGTCTGGAAGCGAGTTAAGAGCAGGTTATCTGAAGTATCGAGTTTCCATAGGTCTTTGTTAGGGCACCCACTCTGTTACTGTCCCAGGACACTTCCCTCGTGAGAAAGGAAACAAACCACTTGACTCAGTCCTAATTAGCGGAACTGTTCAAATCGGTTGAGACTTTTTATATCGCTATGCTCATTAATGATCCTAACCCTTTCTCATGATGTGTTGGGAATGTGTGAACATTACTTGCCCTATAAGTAATTTGAAGTTGTCGCTCTAGGGGCACCCGTTTTGGAGCGGACGAAAGCTTTTATTTTGAACGCGTCTTTTGGCTTGCCTTGAAAGCGAATACAGGACAGTCGCGGTGCTTTTCGGGACCGAGGTTTTCGTGTTGATTATTACCGTGAGGAAAATCCGAATTCTGCCAAGCATATTACGATAGCAAGGACGAACCAGCGTATGGTTTAGGGGGGTTTACAACAGTCTTCTTATGTGTCCGCCCTACGGGTTACTAGTTTAATCATGTTCTCGATTCACAAAGTTGACCGTTATGCAGAAAGCCTTGCAACTATAAGCGAGTTACGTGTTGTCGTTAGTTACTTACATTGCTGTAAGAATGTCCGTTCCCTACCTCATGTTTTGTATAGATATCTAGCTATTCCTTGCAGTGGTAATCTCTGCTTAGCCTGTTGATAAATCATTGTGTGTGTGGAGCAACGACCACTCTGTTTTATTTGCCTGTGTGTCGTTACTCAAGGTGACTTCACATAAATGAGCCCCGAACCGTTGATCATATCACGAATCCTCTCATTAGTTAAGACATCAGTAATCTCATTATTTACACGGCAGCTCCTACATGGACGTATTGGTTAATATTCACTATTTCCTGTTCACTTGTGTTTTCTAGGCTATGCCTGGGAAGACAACCTCAGCGATTCTGCCGCTTTCAATACTCTTACCCACGCGCAGTCCTTCAGTCGATCAGGTTCTCCATTCCTCTATTGGTTACGCGATTGCCCCTCTCGTCTGTCGTCCATGAATTTACTCACGTTGTGCAAAACCAATTCCCTATCTTCAGAGATCTTCATCTGGTTAGTGAATCAATTGAAACCGCTTATTGCAGAGCTCGAAGAGGCGCTGGATGGGCTTCTGAGCGTCGAGACTGTCGACGATCTCTTAGGTCTTTCAGGACCCGCGGTATCCAGTCAGGTTGGACGTAAACAGAGCGTTAATGTGAACGTCATTGCTGGGCGTCCTATACCACCAGCGGTACTTACACTACTCCGACTGATTCGCTCTCACGTTTGTAATCAGTCCGGTAAAATGGTTGGCTTGATTCCGAGGCCAGAACAGCAAGTTGTTCTTCGTCGCAGTCTCTCTCTCATTGAGTTATACAGTGCCAATGGGTTGTGCGAGCTAACATCACTAATTCAGGTAACCACGTTGTTCCTATCAATTATCTTTCGTTGTTGGCAGCTGTATTTGTTGAGAAATACTGTAACCTTTCATATTCCTCTTTTGTTGATTTGTACACATGCATACAGTTGTCCTAAACCTAGCAATACCTTATCAGTTTAGTACCTTGATGTAAAATTAATTCCGAACGTTTAAGCGTGTGCTTCTTCTCGGTGTCAATTGTTTGAATCCTTATTAATCTTTTCTAACCGTTGTGTCTGTCTTTCTTCGTAGAAACTGAGTGACTACTTCGTGCTGCAGTGTCAAACCACCGTTTCTCAGACAACTTGCGCTTTGGATCTGATTGGAATTACCACGGCCAATTCGAACACCAGTCTAGTGGTGAGCATGTTAGAGGCTGGTGTGCACATTGTCGCCCAGCTGCTCACGACAATATTGCATGTGCAAGGTGATGAATTCCGTGATTTAACGCCTGTCCGACCCTTGTGTTTGGCGTACACTTGTGGCGTCTACGCAGTCAGTCCACTGGGACCTAAACACAAACAGTTGGAACGTGTAAGTAAACGCTGTGGTAAAATTTCCCATCATTTTCTCTCCGTGCTGCCTATTTTGAGTTTCTATGTAGGTGTTTTGGATATGGTGTTTAACCCTGATCTTATAGTTTCTGGTGCGTTTCTCACACGGATCCCAGGTGAAACCATTGAACAAAACCTGTGTCACTCTAGATGTCAGATAGTAAGTACACCGTGAGATCCTTAGGAGTTTTCTGCTACGTTTGTGCACCAATTCTATGCATCGAGTCAGTTTCTGCAGTAGGACTCATTTGTTGTTCTCAATTTGTTTGCAGAAAGTTATTTGGGTTTGCTGTTACATTCACTGTAACTTGCTGCTTTACGCATTGTTATTACGATCAGTCGTTAACTCCCTTCATTTTGATCGACTTTAGTTATCCCATACCGGTCTTTACTTGCGTTCTATTTGCGATACACTCCTGGTGCTTGTTTTCATACGGACATAGTGTGCTTTCGTATTGGTGCCAGTGATTCGTGTCCTATTTGTTAGATGTTGGTCGTATCGAACGAGGTACAGCTTACATCAGCATAACGTTGAACTCTACCCAGATGCTATGCTCGAAGCGTGTTTAGAAATCCATCTTCCCAACTCGGTTGTACACGAATTGAAATGTCGTCTACGATACCAGGTGTGCGACCTTTGACCTACCTCGATCGTGTTCCAAGGACTCGATGCAGCCGCATTGATTGACTGGTTTGACTCGAACGAACAGGCCCTCATCAGTCCTCGAGTTAGTCACGTCGCACGATGCTCCCGATTGCGTTCAGACAGTCACTGTTGTGCCACCTACGCGACATATTCCACAGAAACAAACGAGACGGCAAGTGCAAAAAAAGTCAGCATGGATAGATAATGAATTTTTCGGCCGCAGACGCAAAACTGATATGCAAGTATACTGAACACTAAATAGCTCCGCGAACCAGGTTTTGTTAATTGCTACTCCAAGTCTGTTGGTCATATCTCCATTGGAGTTATCTCTCTTGAAAGGCAGTTTTTTAGTTTATCTACTCCTGTATTTAGTTAGCTTGTGCTTACGAATACAGTTCTCCGGACAACCATTTTTACTGATTGTGTTAAGTAGAAACTATCTTCTACCGTGATGTTACTCGAGCCAGTTTTCATACAGATTTTTCAATGAGACACCAGTCTAGATTCCTCGGTTGCTGTAAAAGTGCAAAACAGCTCAGTATTGTATACCGCCTTGTCCAGGTTGCCTTTCGTTGTATCGTGCCATCCACGCGACGAGATATGAACACTTCTAAACACGCGACACCCGGAGGTTATTTACGCTCCCGGTTAAAGTGAGTACTTTTGTAGGCAGAGTCTAAATGCGCCAGTATTTCACTTAAGCTTTTTGGCTCACTTATCTTGCAGATGCTATGGTCTTCATTGGATGTATAAAGAATGAATGTATGGTCAGCCGTTGAACTACTCTGGAGCATTGTTATAAAAAGATCTGCGACTAATCTAGCTAGTCGCGACTACACCACCACGCCATTCTTTTGGCAACAAACGTTCGGTCTTAAGTATGAAACTTCAAGAGCCACTTTGTCCACCGATAGGAAGGAAAAGCTGTACACGTACTGTTCTTGATTTTTCGGAATTTCTGCTTTAGGCTTGAATGAATTGAGTTGGTTTCATACTTTCGTTGCTTTCTTGTCTTTCGGTCACGACGTTGTGCATAACCCACGAACCCGCTTGGTTCAGCGGACGACACATGTTAATATCTTCGTGGCACCAGGCTTCTTGTTGTCTTAATCACATCTGTTCGCCCACTTTCACCCCGTTTTGGGCTAGATGTTGCTCTCAGTGTTGTGTTCACGTCATTACCACCTGCGCCCCACGCTCGTGCTTGGACGCCAGCTTCTTTCTGATCGGTGTACGCTCTTAAGACTGACGTTGTCGACTGCAGTTGTCAGACTACGGTTTCTCCATTTCCTGAGTCGCCTTGTCCCCATTACTGTTTCTGCCTCAGTCGGTTAGTGTTGGTTGCGTCCGAACAGGAATACAACACTGGTGTCACGTAATACGAACCTGTCCGATGTCTTTTAATCTTCCACCCCGGAACCCTGTTAGTGCGATGTCGCCACTCAATCAACCGAATTTGACTGGATTCACTTAC
Organism: Paragonimus heterotremus; assembly: GCA_013368495.1. Classification (NCBI taxonomy): domain Eukaryota; kingdom Metazoa; phylum Platyhelminthes; class Trematoda; order Plagiorchiida; family Troglotrematidae; genus Paragonimus; species Paragonimus heterotremus. The sequence goes on along the minus strand of LUCH01003215.1, from coordinate 21,815 downwards.
CAGTTACTTGGATTTGCTTCCGACTGATACTGCCTACAGGAAAAACCAGAAGTTTCGGTTGCTTCGTTATTTGCTGGGCAGTGAAAGACCGTCATTTCGACGCAGTTGATCTGCAATCAGAAATTTGGTTAACTGATGCTCTGGTTCTCATCCAGATTAAACATCACCCACAATTGATCGCAGCTGTCGCATTCCCATAGGCTTTCCAGTCGGCTCCTTTCGAAAAAAAAGCACTTGACTGGAGTTTCGCTCTCATTAGGGCTCATCAGTGAGTACATATCCTTGCCGCGGCCGGGAGTAGGGCTCTGGCCAGGCTTTCTTGAGGCAACCGTGTTGATCACTGCTCTGGTTCTGCTTGATCGATTATTAAGATGCAGAACGAACGCTTCCAGAAAGATTCAAGTTTTGTCAGTTGAAACAGGATGCTTTGGGTTCGTTGAAAGAATGTATTTCCCGTCTTACCCTAGCAATCCGACAGTGTGAGTACCCGATCATCCCAAAGAAGAAGCTCGAAGGGATTACGCTGATCTAACAGTAAGCCGGAAGACAGTGGTACCGGTAAGAATTTTTATCAATTCCTATAACTGAACACTCCACCTAAGACTGCAAAGTGGGTCTTCCGAGAAGTGCGACTTTTCACAGACTTCAGTGTTTTGAGTCGCTAGTAACAACTCACTATCTACTCTAGGTGGGTTGGTATTAGCTAGTGCATATATGCTGCTTTTACTGCAGGGAGAGTGTGCGTTGCACACACGTAGTTGGAACATTGCTCGTAGGCAGCTCAGTTTATTGGGCCTGTCACCCAGTCTCACCACACAGTAACTCGTGTGACACCGCCCATATGACTCAGTGTTCGTATTTTCGAGCTTATATCGATTTGCCGTAGTGCAGCAGTAGCCACATTCTGCACTGTCAGAGGATCTTCGCCGATTCATGCAAATGGAAAACTCAGCAGCCAATAGTTATGTGCCGACAATCGAGTGTCGATCTTGAGAATTTAATCGACACTAACAGCGCTATTGGGATACGGAGATGAGGTACTAAATGCGGTGGACCTTAAAGATTGTTACGAACCCCCTGATAAAGAAAGACAAGAACATACGCAAAGACCACGACCGTTATCTCTGTTACGAACGAACGCAACGATATCACAAAACTGCACGGAAATCAGAGCACAAATATCGGATTCCAACTCTCTCTCTCCGACAAGTTAGGAAAACGACGGCCTTCAAACGAGCTTTATTTGCTGCTCAGCCCGAAGGCAAAATGGTGGTTTACAGCAGCTGTATTTATAGGTTTGGAGCAGCCGTGGGCCTAGCCCACTCAACGGACCAATCAGAGGCGAGCGCAAGTTCTCTGATGTTCGGGAATTCTAACGGGCGTTCAAATTCCCCAGAAACGAAAGGCGAATTTTTGGGAGAAAATGCCTTTTCCCAACAAAATTCTGCAGGTAGACATAAAAGCTGTACCAGAATAGATCAACCTACTTGAAATACATGGAGTCACCCGTAGACCCTTGTACTTCAGTACTCAATAAAGGCGATTGGTAAGTATGATTGGTTGCTTTTTTCATCAGCGAATACATCTACCTACGGATCGACGCCGCGCGAGGTGTCTGTTTTTAGCTTCCATATGCACACCGTAGCAACTTTTTAACTGAAATCCATTAGATAACAAGATTCGATTGGACCGTGGTGTGCGGTGTGTAGAATGTTCGTCTGTAGAGTCAGGTTATTTTGACTGACGGATCACGATCTGTCTTCGCGACATCATGATTGAGGGTTCAATGTTCGGAAAGCTAGGAACTAGCCATCAATTAAATGGCTCACGTATCTCGTTATTCATGCTGATGGAGGTTCCATATATAAATGGGAAGCAATCTGGTGCAGTGACAGATGGGGATTGTGAATACTGATCTGGTGTACCACCTCAAAAAAAGGCCGTGCAATGCTTCACAAACTCATTTGGTGTTTTGCACCAAAGGACCCAGTCATGGGCTTTTGCGAGACGATAACTGCAGTCCTCGGCGTACGATGGTGTTCATCATCATCATGGACAGCAATACGTCAGTGGTTCACACTGATGCTTAACTACCGCACAATCGTGAAGCAGAAAAAGGCAAACTCTGTATAAGAGAGAAGAAAAAAAGGGGACGGGAAGGGACCTAACTACTAGAAAATTATAGCTACGTCTATATTCAAACATTTAACGTCAATTTGCCTACACCTTGCAAACAAACAACTGAAAATAAGGCGTCATCAGCATAACAGTTCCTTAAGGCTTTCACTACCCAGTGTCTTTAAATGCACTCACCTCACAGGCAACCCGACCAAACAACAACATTCACGTCACTTGGCTCAGTTAGCCACCATCTCACCTAACATCTCCAGCCACCGACTCTAAATCGCGAAGGCCTCAGCTTGGGAGACGAACTCGACCTTCATTGGCCATCCGCCTGTTGAACGACTTCATTTCTCTGCACCAGGTCGTCGTCTGTCCACTTCACACCTTATGCCAGTCGGCCGCAGTGTCGACAAAGAGTGCTCGATGTGGCAGACAACTAGTTGGCACCCTTAGTACATGACCTAACCATCTACGTTTGTGCAAATATGAGGAATGAACAAAAGAACTTGTTTGGCAATCATTACCAAATACCCGCTTCTTAACCTCTTCGTTATTTATTCACTGGTGCCACTCGATACGATCGATCGAACGTAAACATTAGTGGTCAACTACCTGAAAGTGGTTCGCGTTTTCTACCCTGAGCGGCAAAGTTTCGCCGCCGTAACGTAGTACAGCCCTCACTTTCGCCTTACATACCTAACCTTTAAGCATCAAAGAGATATCTCTCTATCGCCAGAGGTGACCCAGATTAGCGGACACCGCCCTAGCGTTAGAGACACATGCTTCTTTTTCATTCCCTACACGTACACCGCCGCTGGTACATTTCTCCAAGTATCCAAACCGGTCAACAACTTCCATGACTTCATTACCTAACATTAGATCTACGTAATCACAGCAATCCTGCAGAAGCACTTCGTACTTTGATGCTGCAAAGTACATTCCGAGGCATCTAGCAGAACGCGAAATAGCGTGTAGCATTGTTTGTGCTGCTTGGAAAGTGTTAAACAGCAATACCGTAAACTCTAACCTGAACTGAAGTATGAGGATAGGGCGCCGACAGTATGTTCATACACTTAATCGGCACACCCCTGCGTTTAAGTGATTATCAAAGTGTAGGTCGATCTATCGAATCGCAAGCACCCTCGTAGTCGATAAATGTGGCAGTTGCTGTGATCTATGTATCACCGCTCAGCGCGAAACCCCACCTGTTCTTCTCTAATGTTTGCCTCCCGAGCTACATTGAGTTGACGAAGTATACTGGATATCAGAACCCTAATAGTGACTGGGGTAAAACTCATTCCCCTATGGTTTTCACAAGAGCTCCGGACTCCTTTCTTGAATGAGAACTTTTATGGAGTAACCCCATTGTCCATACAAGTTGAAACAACTGAGTCAAGACCTCGACTGACGTCTCCCTACCTTCTTTGAAAAGTGCCGGCCCAAGGTCTTCTGGATCAGTTGCAATAGTTCAGAGTGAAATGTATGTTTCGTTCCTTTCCGCGGCCAGCGTGTTCATACCATTGAAGACTGTTTCTGTTAGAAAGCACAAATGATAGATCCTACTTTATCCAAGTGGTTTCAAAGAAAAGCTTTTGAAATCTTATTGTTAAATCGATTGAGAATAACAACGTTACGAGCAAGTTGTAGTACTCTACGTCTCAACCACCTTGGGTAGCCTTCCTCAGGACGAAGGCCGGTTCAACGAGTTTTTCGTTAACTAATTAATTTATTTGGTTCCTCTCTCTCATTGAAATAGAACAACTCATCTTGAATTTCTTTTCCAGTTACGGTCAGCCGTGGTCACTGCACTACTGGCATACCTCAATGCGGATATAGGTACTGCATTGTCAATCAAAGGTAGGTTCTGGCTTTAACTTGATGTGCTTTTTTATAATCACTTTTCGTTTGTTAACCTTCCTATCAAAAGCTGGCGTTTTATAGACTCTGTGATCTGGAATATTCAGCATCTGTGGGCAAGTTATGTCTTAATTATACTTATTGCATGGTCCAGACCCAACCTCCACTGACCTTTTACATCGTCCATTTCAGAAGAACCCCTTGGAAACGAACTGTGATATTGCAGGTCGAGTTATCCAGTCAAAATCCCCTAATTAAATTCACCTCCATGACGTAAACGCGCTCAGAACTCAGTGCGACTTATTATCGTCCTAGTAGTGATACTATTTCTGTTGAGACTACTTCATCCGTCATGTTTAATAATCCTGTGTGTGATGAGAATTTCCAACATGTAGACGTTTGAGAAGTGAACATTCAAGCTGTTACTTATTTTGTGCCCGGTTTTTGAGAAGTGAACACGTGATTCTATCATCCGTATCCATTCCAAAATTAACCGTTAAATGATACTTTTAGCAAGCATTTTTCTCACATTTTGCACACTCGGCAGGTGCGAATCTCTCGCGGTTATGCTAGAGTAGAGGGGGTGTATCTGGTATCAAACACAAATTGGTTCTATTTTATTTAGTTGACCAGTCACATAATGGGTGTTGCATATCGGAATTTGCAACCAGTGTGTGCACTCCTATTCAACTCATCCGTGGGTGAAATTAAATGGATGGATTGAGCATTTCCAAGAAGGATGATGCTCGATGGAATCGAAATGTCTGGTTGCGCTATTTCTGTTAGACCGTCATGGTCAGTTGTTCTGTTTTACTGAGGATCTCCACGTTGCTTTGTATAAAGCTACTGCGTACATCAACATCCAAAGTCAGAAAGTAACTAATAAACACTGGACCTAAGTCGCAGCAATCGTGAAAGTTTGTTGTGACGTAGCATGTTCTAAAGGGGCTCATAAGCAAGCGTTGCTCGGTTCCATTTGGTTCTGACGACTACTGTCAGGAAATTAAACACAAGTTGTCTACAAGCCTGCTCAAAGTCTGTGGACGTCGTCTGTTTGAATGATCAAAATAGGTGACACCAGCTTGAGTTGATGTTGGTATTTCCATGTTTGAAAAAGCTAGTTCTCTTATCACCAGCCGTTTGCGCCGACTTGACAAGTGGACTGAGTATTTTTTGTGACGGTTTAGCTGAATGGTCAGTGTTTATGTGCCATACGACCTTCAGTCTAAAGAGGTTCCTCGTAATTAGTGCTTATCAGTTTTACTCTTCGTTTTTAGAAGGGCCGTCAGAATTCTATGTGAGAATCTCAGAGGCATCAGTCTATTAGTCATTATGCCCAGCTTACTCACTGACCCTGTATTGTACCAGATTGCTGAATCGAATGATGATCAGGTACTAGGCAGGATTCAGATCCGGTCGAGGTTGCATTGACCCCATTTTACCTGGCTACATGCCTTGGAACATGGGCACTTCTATAAGCAATGTACGATCGTGATTCTTTGTGGCGCGAATGCCGTACTGAATTTGGTCGCACATAACGTTTTCTTCTTCGGAAAGATGTCGCAGAGCAATGTACACCCTTGTTATGATCTTGACATGCTTGTTTTGCAAACAAGGTGATGACTTTACGATCAGCTGTCTCGGACTTTTGCTCATTCTTTTGGTGTTCGCCAAGTTTATCAATTCTCTTCCTGTTCAGTTTCCTTATGGATAACCTTCTGGAACATGCGTCTGGTGATTCCAATAATTTTGGTGTTCACTTTCACCCAAACGCTGTTTGCCGGTATATAGCGTGTAGGTGACATTTTTATTCTAAGCCCCTCGGCTGAAGACATATAAACCATGTTAAACGATGTGAATGATCGAGCTGATCGGTTTGGAATGCCGTTCACACCTACAAAGTGCAAAGTGCCAATTCAGGACTGGGGCATTCCCATGTTATCTGTTGCAGGTGATCTGCTTGAGACTGAACCGTTTCACATACTTGAAGAATATTGGACAGTATTGATGATGAGACACCGGCGAAAACAGCAAAGACACGTTTTACATTTGTCAACCTGCACCTGCGTCAAACCTAATTTCGGTTATCACTTATAGGAAGTATATGTAGTGCTTGTGTGCCTTCCGTTTTGCTCTATGATTCTGAGCTACGGCCTGTTTGTGACAAAGATACAAACGGACTTACTGCGCTTGACCGTCGTTTTTTGCCCCATTTATCCCAAATCAAGTAGGATAATCGCTCATGAAACGTGACCGTATTTCGGGATGCTCGGTATATACGACCAGTTGGTCGACTAATCAGAATGCAGTCTGCGATGGTTTGATCACGTATTCTATACGTCAAATGAGCGTTTATCGCACCCGGTAGTATGTGCTGAAATCACGAGTGGTTTGGTAAAGCCGTGTGAATGTCAACCAACGGTGTGGTTACAAGGTATGGAAACCTTGACTGTTTATGTTTTTCTGATCGTTTCTCTTCCTTACGGCACAATCGGAGAACAGACAGAAAATTTAAACGCATTGTTCCTCCGTCGAAAGTCGAGGTACATGCGTTTCTACTTAGAAGAACACAGTTGGAGAAAAAACGGTACTTTTGTTAGCTTTTATCACTTGCACAGCATCGTCAGTACGATACGAGTCAACGTTGTGGACTTCCATCTTGTATTTATCCAAGCACGCCATAATAGATTGTGCAACCGTTACCTTGTTATGTTACTTATAAGTAGTTTGACAAATTAGCTAATTTAATGGAGATCCAATTGTGGAAAATCTGGGCTTCGGCTGGATACGAACAAGCGACAGAAACAGCATGCATAAACGAGGCAAGCGCTTTACCAGCTGAGCTACGAAACCACACCGGCAGTCTGGAGATCCAACCGAAGCCCAGATTTTTCGCAATCGAAAATCTTCTACGTTACTTTAACACATTCCAGGCGTAGACGAAACTTTCTAATGCAACTTCTGTAAAACGTCTTGCATTTTGAGCTGATGCAGTTCACGTAAACTTGAAACACGATGAACAGAATCCAAACCGTTAATCCCTTCCTTGTAGATAATAGTGCGACTCTATAGAAAGAATATTAGATCTTATGAATGTTCGTACAACTGTGATTAGGTTTTTCTAGGGTGATGAATCAGAATGAATACTTCAACCAGTTGGAAGTGACTAAACTCACAAACATCGCGTGATTCAGCATGGCAGGTGACGTAAACTGGAGTCTGGAAAATACATCCATAAATCGTTAAAAACACATTTTCAAAAAGAAAAAACAAAGACAGTTCCTGTTCATTCCCATTTTATGGGAGCGCACATCTAGTGCACTTAAAATGTAATTTAAAATTTTTTCCCTCCTTCTGAACAGAAATAGCAAAATCTTTGTGGGTGTCCGTCTGCCGAGAGGTCATCACATTTACTATTTCCGCCCCCGCGTACTATCTTCCTGGATTGAAACTTTTACTGGATTTGCTTCCATTACCTCTTCCGATTTTGAACACCAGTTCGTTGACTGAAGCTAATCAACAACGCGTAAGCATTTGTTTTTAACCTGAACGTCACTTATTTACCTGTCTAGTATGGAACTCATTTCATATGAAATTTAACGATTAATTCAAGTTTCTGTCTTAATTGGTATGTTCCAGCTATTGTTCGTAACCTTTTGACTGCGTGAACAGGAATTCCATTTTGTAACACAACGGTTTCAGATTTTAATCATTACTTTGCTATCCCTATTTGGCAAAAACTATAGGAAATTACAGTTCCACGATGCTTCATCATCAGGCTAGCGACGTAGGCCAGTGCACACCACCCGCAGAGTTTTCGCTCAAGCATGTTGTTACATTTCGTTCATTTGTTACTGTGTGAAAACATGAGTTTGGTTGAGTAAACTTCCATTCTTGAGCAAATGCGTGATGCGTTGAAGTGCGCAGAAAACTTCCGGTGGCCAACTAATCGGCATATCACCGTTAAGTGTTTTGATGTCCTAAATGTGTTTGTACCTCATTTGTCTGTTACTCTGCTTGAGTTGTGTACAGCGGTTTTCTTTCTACATGAACATCAAAATGTAGTAAAGTTAGTCTGTATTGCATAGTGGATGTTATAATTGTTTTCGATGCTCCCTCACAGGTTTCTTGAACAAAACTGTTAAATTTTAAAGTTGAACACCACTCACAATTGATCGCAGCTGTCGCATCCCCATAGACTTTCCAGTCGGCCCCTTTCGAGTCCCGGCAGTGGCGATGATATGCACTACTGACGAGCTCTAATGAGAGCGAAACTCGAGTCTAGTGCTTCTTTTCGAAAGGGGCCGACTGGAAAGTCTATGGGGATGCGACAGGTGCGATCAATTGTGAGTGATGTTCAACTTTAAAATTAACCAAATCCCCGACTACTCATCAGTAATCTAAAATATATCGCCTAGCAGGTTTAATGAGATCGGAGATTTCGACCTGTCTAGGAAGTCCTAATCGCGGGGTTATCGATTGGAGTTAACAGACAGTAACTGTGTCTCCATTTCGAGACGATCGGGCAACCTGATCATTACTCACAAGCGAGAGTGGTTGAGCGTTCACATATGATAATTCGGTCGTGCCTAACGTGAGGTCAATGGCGCAGTGGTAAACACGGTTGCCTCATGAACAACATGTCCGTGGTTCAAGTCCCGGCAGTGGCGATGATATGCACTACTGACGAGCTCTAATGAGAGCGAAACTCGAGTCTAGTGCTTCTTTTCGAAAGGGGCCGACTGGAAAGTCTATGGGGATGCGACAGCTGCGATCAATTGTGAGTGATGTTCAACTTTAAAATTAACCAAATCCCCGACTACTCATCAGTAATCTAAAACTGTTAAAGATTATCACTTACAGAATGTCTGTCAGAATCTTTGTTCAGTGCCACCAGCTCATTTCAGTGAACGCTTGACTACAGATTGAAGAGATTTGATCCCTTCAACTTCACTTGCCAATACGAAGTTCACTCTGTGCTCAGTACAGTTTCCTGCAGTCTTATCCGACTGTCTATGCAGTAGCTCGCATCGACTGATCGATAACCACCGCAAACCCTCTTGGGATACCTGGTTTGATTGCCCGTGAAATTCGACTTCCAACCATCGCATCCTTCAGTTTGTAAGAGCAGACCACTATTGCACATTCCAGCAAGTCTAGGATCCATGACCCATATGTGCTTATCGGTTTTCGGTAACAACAATGTTTTTTTATTCTGCTTGGGTCACTTTTTTGTTGTTTAGATCCGCTCTGCTCGCGACAGATGGGCGATTCACGTGCTCGCACTCGCACCTGAATTCACCGGCTTAGTGGAACTTCTGGGTGGCACAAATCCCGATCCGAATAACCCACTCTACTTGAATTTGTTGCAGCTACTTCGTCGCCTGGCTGATTTGGGTTTGTCTTGTGCCACCTTTCTGGCGACAGCATGTCTAGACTCATTGTTTGTAGTAAGTATTCGATAGCAGTCATCTACTGTGTTATATTGAAGCTTCTGGATTTTATTATTCAGCCAATACTTGACGTGAGTGCTGTGCAACTTACTTTCGACTGAAGTAGTGTAGTGATGGCTGCGAAGTCGAAAGTCGGTGCATAGGCTTCTAGTCGAAATTTCTGTTTTACACCTATTCCTGCTTATATTCAGTAGTTTTCCCTCTTAATACTGAGTTGCACTCATTCGACTCAGTTAACAATCGGCGGATTTGTGTTCTCACAATCGTTTGTGACCGTTCTGCTGTATATGGTGTAGTTCACAGAAACTTAGACGACCTGTTTTCAGCGTCCGCTTGATAGTACAGTCACCTTTGTCCTCACATTCACAACTGGTTAGTCTGTCGGAGTTACGCGTCCGGGGCGGGGATTATGTATTGCAAACGAAGTTTGTCGTTCTCTCATCGATTCAGTTCATCCTGTCAACCGGATGTTGAAAATGGGCCTTTCTGCTGTTCGCGAACCACCTCGTATGGATTGTTTCCCTTCCGGTTTACTGCAATGATAGACATGCATGAGGTTCATCTCGCACCAGTGTGGTTTGTTTTGTTTTCTGCACACTGTATACTATTGATCTTAGAGACGCAAACCGCCTCTTCACTCGCCAATCCCACACTTGTATCTAACTGTATGTGAAATTAGGAAACCAGACAATGAGAGTTGCAATGAATCTGTCTTACTCTCACTTGCAACTCAGTTGTTCGCTTTAACTCTGAATTTAAGCATGGAGATATCGTAAATTTAGTTCCGTCCTCTCTCTCTATTTGTTTTTATGCACCAACTATTTCTTATGGTCATCTGACAGTTATACGGTAGTTCCGACTGCTGATCTGTTGTTGTTGATTATGATTTCTCGGCTTTCTGTTTGAATCTCAACTGTGCCAGGTTGTATATCTGTTATCATCTTTATCGACATTATCATTTTTAAGGTTTGGGACGAGTTGTTTGAAGAATTACGCAAAAAACCCAGCCCAACAGATCGAGGTTCGGATGATGGTGATGATGTTATAGAGAAATCTCTGTAAGTACACTGATTCAATTTTGTTTTATTGTGTATTGTATATTTCAACACTACATGTCTATGTTATGTGCTTGTGAACAGTGGATCGCTTTTGTATTTTATTTGTTAATCTCGGTGGAAGCACCTTTTTCATCGCGTGCTTGTGTGTATTCATTGGTCAAACCAGATGAACTTACACCCGTAAGATCTTCAGGCCTCTACATTGGGCTATACTCATCGTGTTTTGGCGATTTGATTTCTTTTTTACCCTTGGTGTTTACTGTTGACTTGTTTACCCCTTTTGGTTAGTTATGCACTATCCATCACACTGCTAAGATTGGATTTTCTGGGCACATGTCTGCCACGAATAATTTCGTGGGGATTGAGATACAAAAGCTGCATGCAGTGCGAGCGACCAGCACGTTTCTTCGCCTATCAGAACACCTGTTCTTTCGTCCACTTGTATAGTTAAAGGCGGCACTAGTGTTTTTGTATCCATCGTAGATTAACTGCGTGCGAAATTTTCCACAACATCTACGATACATCTGTCCAAACGTTGTAACAATTCTCGTTGTCCGTTTTCGTTTTTAGGCCGCCTAATCGGTCGGATTCGGCCAAATCCCTGGCAGATGATGCCTCAAATATTTCTGTTCCCTTACGCACTCCTAGCGCTAGACTGTTGCTCCACTCAGCTAGCGGTTCTGATTCCGCTGTCGATGTGGCCATGTCGAACTGTCGTGGAGACGTTGTAGAACGAAGTGTACAAGATGCGGTGGGGTCGGATTCTTCAAATGCCAAAGTGCTGGTTGATTGCTTCTCGGATCTGGATGATTCCAGTGAACTTACTTCTGCATTGGCTTTGTTGCATGCTAATTTGCAAGTTCCTGCTTGCCGCTTAGTGATTCTGCATTTGCTCAGACAGAAGTAGGCTATTCCGGTTATTTATTTATTCGCGCGTTATAGACAAATTTGACGAAGGTTATACCAATTTTTTTTTCAAAATTTCATCCTCATTACTTTTCCGAAGTTGGTCTGACAAGTTTCGGCTATAACAAAATATCTGCTCCATCTTTGATGGTCGTTTCATTATTCACTCATTTCTAGAAAGTATTTTATGTGTAAATGAAGTGCAGATTTGTGTTTTGGACTTTAATTAGCCTTATAGTTCATTTATGTTTTTTTTAGCCATTATTCAAGTTATGTATGCATTAGTAACACTTCCCCTCAAATGGAACCTCTAGGTCATTCTGTCGACCTATTATGCGTCTCTTTTATTACTTCAAGTTCCGAACCGTCTGGTGCTTCATGTAGAAGCTCAAAATCTGTTGATGGGTCGTCAGCAAAAGGCGGTCAGTCGAACACCTTGACCCGGAAACGTCGATTTCTTTTTATCGCTGAAAACATTCTTTCAGCTTGCTCCGATAAACTATGCCATCTACGTTCGCAACTGGTACTTTTGGTGAGTTTACACTGTGTTTTTATCATTTCTGTGAGTATATGGATAACAATGTTGGCCATCACTTTTAAGGTCATGAGTTTAAGTCTCCGCGTATACCCTTGTTCAAGTTCCGGAAGTTTGATACTGTATAAGCTTCATAAAACCATATAATAACAGTCAACACTCAATATTGTAGGCCGAGTTCATTGTCTTTTTCATTAATCCAACGTAATTCCTTCTTTTTTTTACTCAGAGATGTTTGGGTTTGCTGTTCGACATTGAATCTGCTTCCGCCAGTTTCGAGTCGGAATTCACTTTCGGACCAACAAATGACACGGCGAATGTAGAGGCACATAAACTCCGCCTGGCCAATAATCTGCCGGATGCCAGCTGTTCGGAAGAGCTGGTTCAGATTTTGATCACCCATCTCAGCCATCCGGATCGGGATATGACGACACTTCCGTCCGCTTTGCGTCCGCTTCTACTGCTAACTCAACACGATCACGGTTTTCTTCTCGTGAAGAAGTAAGTTAATTGCTTTTTGCTCTTGTTCGTTGGTAACTTGTACGTTCCAACTCTTCGCATTGCCTCTATACACAACGTGATCACAGTTGTTCTGTTGAACGGTCAGGTGATTCTTAGTGAAAGTACCGTTACATTTCTGTTATCTCTTAAATGCATGTATCACAGTTAGGCAAACTTTCCTTTTTACCTCTTTGATATTACACATCGCATGCGGATGTCGGAACCATATCAAGTGCTGTTCGTGAGCATAACTTACACTGTTCTTCTTGTAACCCGAAAATCTTGTTAGTTTGAACAAACAGTTTTCAGTACTTTGTTTTGAAGTTTTTCTGGGTTACGTTAACTAATGAATCAGCTTGTCGCATGATAGCAAGCACTTTGTTGCGTAAGTGTTGAAAAAATGATTACATTATATTTGATCTCACAGTGAACATTTTGTTCCCAGGTTGCTTGTTCAGTCTTTAAAGTATGCGCAGACTTAGATAATTTGACCATGTGTTAAGGATACCAACACGAACACTTTATTCCGATGCCACGACTGATGGGCATAACATGGAGAGATGATGACCTGGCGTAGCGAAATAAAATCGGTCACTCTGGGCTTAACCATTTTACGTCACGCTCCTCTCCCGGTCTGAAGCCTTTGCTGTTCACAGAGTTGGTAGCTGGAGATTTTAGGTGAAATGGCAATCATTTGAGCTCAGTGGCATTAGTGTTGTTCTTGTTCACCAAACTTTTCCGTGAACTACAATTATTGACTTGGCGAAGTAAAAGTCTTAAATAAACAGTCTTACTGGTAGCGCCTGATTTCACTTACAGTTCAATTATTTGTTTGTGCGATGTAGGCACCTTGGTGTTGAATGTTTGAGCCTTAACGAGGGAATCTTTGGTAATTAGGTTCCAGCCCTTCCATTTCGTCTCTCCAAAATATTTCCCTGAAAGATTCTAGTAAGCTTGATGTTGAGTTTCTTACTGAAATTAAGTTAACTTAGATTGGATAAACGGATGTCATTATCCTGTCTAAACCTTCTTCTGAAGGCATAACGACCATGTTTAACAAGGTGAATAACCAGGATGGTCTGCATATAATACGTTTCGCACCTCCAGAGTGCAAAGTGCATTCTTACTTCCACATTCTTTATTACAGACTTTCCACTTGAAACCGTATACCTGTTAGCATCCCGTCATCTCGTAACATTGCTGATGTATCATCAGCGAGCATAGCAAGTGTGCCATCTGTGACGTTGAAAAGACCTCCAGTTGTCCTTGAAAGGTAGGATGTATAATGTTTGCGCACATTTTGTGTTGCTCCACTGTTTGGAAACGTGGCCCGTCCGCGACAGGGATGCCAACAGATTTGTTGTGTTTCACTATCGTTATCTCTGCTGTTTAGCCCATTTTACATGTGCAACACAATCGTTCGCCGGCGGATCTTTCAGACTGCTCAAGATAGGCGATCACTTGGTGGAATAACCAAGTTGCACAGTCTGCAATGGTTTGGTCACGTATTTTTTTTATGTCAGCTGAGCTTTTACCACATCGAGCATCGTATACTGAGACCACCAACAATGGGTCGAAACCGCGTTTCGGCCAAGCGGCGACGTGTTCACGAAGTATGAAGCTTCTGACTGTTCTGTTGATTGAAGTGGTTAGGGATCGTCTTTCCGGTCAGAGTCTTCGCGCTAACTCAACTCGCTAGTTGGTAGCGCTTTGCGAAATGGCAGTGTTTCGCAATCAGTGGTGTGTCTGCATCCAGTGTACTAACTTAACTGGCCCGATCTTAGGTTCTAATAGATACTACGGATCACTGTTTAACCGATCCCTTAATACACACGCTCCTGGGGTTAATGACAAACCGAAAAACGGTATCTTGACAGAATAATTAAATGGTTCTGTAATGAAACAGATGAAACATGATTCCATGTGCAAAACAAGCATGAACTTGACGAATGTAATAGTACTGCATATTTAAGTTGACAGTCCCACGCTGCCTTGATATGTAACGCCTAAACGTTAGTGGTCGCGTAAATATATGTAAAACAACAGTAAGCAAAAACATTTTGTCATAAAACGAAGTCAGCATCCATGACATTTGCCGTTGTTTTATTTAGTCTTGTTTTTATCTTTTTTGACAGACTTTTTCCTGTAGGGTATTGTATGTCATTGTTGTGGTTAGCAGTGGCTGGCCTTGTTCGTGATATTCATGATTAAACGAATAAATAGCCAGGGTTCGCTGTTCCCATTGTTATGTGGCCTTTAAACATCAGCACCGAACACTGTCATGTTACTGTCTTTGATGATCAGAATGATAAGTTTACTTGCCGAATTGCGTTTACATGTGTGTTGTTTGTTCCTACCATTTTCGTGTGTAATTAGCGTCCTTGATAACTGCGCTGCTCAGACCAACGGCCAGCACTTTTTTGCGAACATGGTTCAACGCGTGAACGATTGTTTCAGCATTGAGAATCCAGACTGCCAAGCCACCCTCGCCAGTTGTCTACGTTTGCTGCAATCATTAGTAGTCGGCCGGAGCACATTACCGCTTACTTTCAACAATGATGCAGCGGATTGTGCGGACGAGAGTCAAATGGATACAACGCAACGATCGTTACACATTTCTGGCGCTCGAGTTCGTGACCTGCTCGGCTGGTCCAAAGATGGAGACGAGGGAAAGCCTGTCCGCGATCTGCATGCCCTTCTGGAAGTGAGCCATACCCCTTTAAGGCTTACTAGTTCCATATTTTTAGGATAGTTCACAGATTTTGAAAGGAATTGTATTCGCCTGTGTGCATCCGATCATACTTATATTACTACTTCCCTATACGTTTCTACAAAAGCGGAGTGCTATCAAGGTTAATCATGTCTCAATTCGGCTTATAGAATTCGGAGTCCTGGAAATTATGTACCTGTTGATCATCTCTTTACTTTCTTCACTGCAATTCTGATTCTACCTTTTGGTCTCATTTAACCCTTCCACTGGTACTAGGCTACTCACCTGGATACGGGGTGTTTGAGCTGTCCGTGTTCCCTGTATTTAGGTGGTAGACAATAGTATCGGTGTCATTGTTATATTCCGTTTTATCAGCAATGCGGCCAATTCTGTTCGAAATTTTAGTCTACTTTGTCCCGCCGAACTGTTCACTTTCTTTCGGGAATTCTTTTCTCTCTTTGTTTTGTCTTGGATTGTTTGATTCATCACTATTCGTCGGTCTTCCGTTTTACGACCTTTTGGTACCGATAACAGTTAGTTTGTTGGTGAGGTGTTCATAGCATGCCAGCTACCTCAACCAACAATGACCTACATCTGTTTACTCCAATCAGAATCTGATAAGTAATAGCGATGGATTTGTGCACCAGTCCAATTTTGTCATTAGTAATTGAGTGAATACTTCCGTCGTTCACATATGTATGCTTTCATTCTTTGTATAACAAGGCATTCACTATGTCAAGTTCGGCTGACACAATAGATTCAAATTGCACAAATCCAGATGTTTGGTTTACTCACTGTAACTCGCATGCGAACGTATTCCACTTCATACCCCATCCTTACTACTCTATTATTAGTAATTCATGTTGCGAAATCAACCGTTTCCTTTGGAACTTTGTTCCAAACCGTTATTCTGTCACTTTATCACAGAATTGGTTTAATGCTTTGGTTATGGTTTGTTGCCTCTTTCTGTCGACCAAGATAACCCAGATGGTATTGAGGTTCCCTAAATTTTGTCCATCCCTGTGTATCGAAAGAGTGAGTGATGAAGTCTGTGCTTCTGTTTTCGGCTGGTCTTTGTCAGCTGGCTTGGGGTATCATAGGTGTAGCCAATCAGCTATTATAATGTGGTGTTATTTATAGTGACGTCTGCCGTCTTTGTGGTGAACCTCTCCCAGCTCCCTCAACATTCGTTAGGTTAATCGTACGATGGTTACTTAAAGTACGTTCATGTCATCCTTCTGATGCTAAAGGGTCGCGTATACAAGACAACTGTGATGGCTACGTTAAGTTATGACTGCGAAACTTAGCCACTCGGAATAGAAGGCGTGAACCGTCTTCAAGTCTTTGACCATCGATTTCTGTGCTCAGTCACTCCCATCGGGTGGCGTAGAAGGGTACGCAACGAATAGACTAAGAAACGGGGTAACTGGTAGTGATTGTCAAACGATTTCCTTCGCCTAATCTTCAAGCTTGCACATACGGCTAATCGGACTCATTAACATGAGTGTTGTCGTTGTTTACCCGATTTATGTGTAAAGTAGATGCACTGATTGACTCGGGGTAGTGAGCGCTGCGAAGAGACTGTCTTGCTGATGAAGTCATGTTTTCACTTTTAGCTCGGTTGTTTGTTTCCAGAATGAATGTTTGAAGTTGAATGTTTGAGTATGGGCATATTTGTTTTGGTAAATAGGTCCCCTCTCTTTCTTTTCTCTTGGTGGGGGCTTGTCTTTTTTCTTCGTGATTGTATGGCAGTTAATCGTCAGCGAGAACCACTGGTGTATTATTGTTTTGACGATGGTGATGATATTCACTAACTCGGGGGCTTTATTTTCGTGTTGTATGCCGGGTGTGCACATATGAAGCACGTGTGAACCGTCGATCGAATCGTAGTCTTGTCACACTTAGCACCGTTTATCTTTCCTACAGGGGTGCTAGTTTCCTCTAGTTCCAATCGACTGCTGCGCGACATTCACTGAATTGACGGAATGTTCATACTTTGTTTCCTCACGTTGCTCTGTTTCTTTACTGTTTTCCTAACGCCTATTTAATCTGATTTTTTGCCATCTGATTCATTCCAAGATGCTCACTGATGATGAACCATCTCTGGAGTACTTGCGTAGCGGAATGAAAAATCTACTTTCTCTTCTGTCTGAAGAGTTTGATGTGCCAGAGTGTCAGTCAGATACAAATGAGTACTCGAGCTTGCCCCAACCAAGCTCCTTAGAGGTGTTGTTCGCTTCTCGTCCCTACTTCGTTCCGCTGGTTGATTTAGCTACAGGATCTGAGAAGTCATATGAACGGCTTTTGAAAGCTCGCCGGTGTTTGCGCAGTAGCTTCTCCACTGCATCGTCTGAGTTCTCGGAAGTGGTATGTCATATGTTTTCCTACCGTCATATTCTTATCAAAATCTAGTACATTTGGTGCATGTTCGTGTTACTTAGATGCTCGTGGGTCATTAAATTTATGCGTGATTAGTATTCAAGGCTGCCTTTGTGTTGTCGTTTGTGTTATTCTCTGATAAATGAGCAGTCATTTCTAAAACGTGATGACATTCGTCTGCATGTTTTGTTTCGTGTCCCAAAGATTCCAAAGTCTTCCACAACACCGTCATTAGTTACGTGCAATTTGGCAGAGTTGGCTTCAAGTTGTTGCAATGGTCTTCGAATACGTGAAGAACTAGCCAAATGCGGTCGCCAACGTGATTCGGCGGAAGCAGCGATTAGGCATCAAAAACGTAGACGAGGACAATCGTCTATTATCGAAACGGGTCGCAGTTCGAAAAAGTTTGGTAGGTTATTATTTCAGTGCGTATTGAGTTGAACAACGCAATCCATGTTTGCTTTCTGTTTGTCGTCGTTTCTGACATTCATTCCTTTGGCACCCTTTCCCAAACAGTCCTTTCGTAGCTGAACCACAATCTTCTTCCTCTAAATGTAATTGTTTTAACAATAGTCTCTATTTATCTGAGTGGCTTTGGGAGCCCAGTAGCATTATTCATAGAGATTAAGCATGCAATTATAAAGTTTCAAGAATGATTATTGTTTGTCTGTTTAAAGTTCCTTTGTTTACTACAGCCAGTTTGAAGTAACGTGATAATTAGTCTAGGCTACTGATTAGTAATAGGGAATTTTGGTTTTCCATATAAGTTGAACATCACCTACTACTGATCGCAGCTGTCGCATTCCCATAGACTTTCCAGTCGGACTCTTTCGAACAGCAGAAGCACTAGACTCGAGTTTCGCTCTCATTAGAGCTCGTCAGTAGTGCATATCCTTGCCACTGCCGAGATTAGAACTCCGGCCACACTTTCTTGGCGCAACCCTGTTGACCACTGCGCCATTGACCCCACACTGAGTACGACCGAATTATCATATATGATTTCGACTTGGAGAGAAGTCCTAGTCTAGGGGTTATGGATTGGAGTTAGCAGACAGTAATTGTGTATCTTGTCGAGACGATCGGGCAATCTGATCGTTACTCGCAAGCGAAAGTGGTTGGGTGTTCACATATGATAATTCGGTCGTGCCTAGTGTGACGTCAATGGCGCAGTGGTAAACACGGTTGCCTGTTCATGAAAGCGTGGTCGGAGTTCTTGTCCAGGCAGTGGTAAGGATTTGCACTACTGACGAGCTCTGACAAGAGCGAAACTCGAGTCTAGTGCTTCTGCTGTTCGAAAGGGTCCGACTGGAAAGTCTATGGGAATGCGATAGTTGTGATCAATTGTGGGTGATGTTCAACCTATAAAATAAGATTACTGGACAGTTTTTTTAGAAGGTAGCCGATTTTGTTACTATTCAGTCCTTATCTTTCATCATTTGATCGTTTGTCTGCTTGTTTCGAAGAGCTGGCTAAATTTTATAGCCTATCCCAATACTGAATATTTATAGCCCTGTTTATTTGACCTTATCTTATTTACAATCTCATCGTATGCTGTGACCACACCCTTCCTCATCTGCAGTTTAAACAGATTCCCGTAGATTGTTGCTCATGCTTAAAACGAGCAGACGTGGTCCTATCCCGATTTTCTTAGCTTACACAGCGCACGTTCCGTTAATGTTTTCATTGCGCTTGCATCGCCAGCTAGGCTTTTGAAATGGGAAGAGTTCCGTCCACAGTTGTTAATCTACTCCTTCTTATCGGAGCTTCTGTAATCGATTCTTTGTAAACAAACATCCGCACGAGTCTCCCTGACAGTTTGTGAACCGTGCAAGTGAAACCAAATTAAAAATGACCCCATTACACTTTGTGTTAGTTCTCAGCTTTGGTTAACCAGCTAGTAACTATCAACCACGATTGTGTGCCTCACGGTGAACAATTGAAATTCGAATTAGATTATACGTTATGTATTTGGCAGTTTTGTTTTCAACCACGTGTTCATTACAAAGATAGCAGTATTAGTAAGAGAGTGAGGGTTTTGTGTGTAGATGTTCTTACAGGGAGTAGTTTAAACATCCGAGGATTGCGTGAAACAGGCGTATTGATTGAACACATAACGCGCGAGTCAAATCTTCATGTTGTTTGTGGGAATTTTTGCAAAGGGATGTAACGTGCTCAACCGGATTGCATCAAGGTTGACAAAATAAGAGTATTCTATTACGTCTTAATGTACTTTTAGGGTGATAACTTGTGGGGTTAAATTCTCTACCAGAAAATTGGCAAGTAAAATTAGGGAACAGTATAATTAGCCCATTATTTTTCACTGAACGCCCGTATCATCTTCTCAAGTAGGTGTAACAAAGCGTGGTTGTTGGCAACAGAACAGGAATGTACCTGCTAGTAGATTAGTAGGTTTGTCTTCGCTAATATTGGAGATACTGGCAGCATTCAATGAGGTTACGTAGACTGTTGCAGTTAGGGCTGCCAAATCAACCACTGAAAATCAAAAGTAACACATGAAGCTGCTTCACAACGTCTAGTTACATAGGATCGATTTGGTTAAGCAAAGTATCAGATCTAAGGTAACCTGGTTTGTTTAACGAACAAGCTGTGTTCCTTTCTTGATGAGTGTTTTCAATTTCACTTTATAATCTAATTTTTAGAAATTATCTAAAGTGTCAGTTGGCAGGCTACACAAAAAAGTCGTAATTGATCGCCTTCCGGAACATTTATAATTAAAAAGTTTCTCTTATTATCTACTATTGTTTTTACCAGCTAAATTGCCAAAATTGTAGTATCTAATAGCACAACTAACATATGCACATTCTCCAAGGCCTGAAGAAACTGCATCTGGTCCAGTCTTCTACTGATTTGTACCTTGGACAGTAGATCTTATGTACATTGGGGTTCTGTCATCATTGAATGCGTTTCACCGTTGGGAAGTTGCTCATCAAACACTACCTTAACTGTTATGATTACGCATTGTCTTCAGAACTTAGTAAGTCTTACGTGAGTCATTCGTAACACTAGGGTAAACGGTTTTCGTGTTAGTCAACGCCTATTCGACTGAGTTACTTGTTTTTTTACCATCCGGTCAGCAACACGGTGAGATTTCTGTTTTATTCTCTTGTCTGTAATGATGGTGATTTTTTTCTCTCCAAGTGGCCCCTATGCGTGGCCGTGGATTTATATTGCGTGGGGTTCCAACCCAATCTGGTGGACAGTCCCTAAGTTCCGCGGGATCTGGCTTGGGTGGTCTTGGTTCAGGCACGTCTCTCATTGGTGGAACTGGGAACCGTGTTGACCCCTTCCGTTCTCGACCACTCAACACGAGTCGTCCTCCAAGCTTACATGTGGACGATTTCACAAAATTGGTGAAGGACGACACCGTTGTAGAGGTACGTGAAAACTTGTGTTGGTACTCGAGACTTAGCGTTTCATTTCCAGTTTTACTTTTTGCCGTATTTATTCTACATCATATCTTCAGCTCTAACTGTGCATCCCTATCGCCATGAGACAATTGTATGTCTTACCGTTCGCCTTTGATTTTGTTATGGAGACAATTGACAGGTTTTGGGTATGAGTGAAGTTAAAATCGACCCATCTGGATTTCGAGCAAGACTTTTTGATGGAATTGTGCGGTTACTCCTGTCGTTTCAAATATGCGCGGTCATATCGTTGATCGTAATGTTAGGTCGATCAGTTGATGTAACGCGTGCTCCTTACTCAGCGAAAAGATAGAAGCTACAACCTTAAGAAAGTTGTATTGGATCGCTACAAAACTTGCTGTTTTTGGTTGTCAAACTCTTTTTCAGTCAGGATAAACATAGTTTAGGGGGCTACGGCGAAAATTTGCTTTGTACCACCGATGTCAGTTTTGAGTTACTGCCTCTCATAAGTTAGTTGGTGTAGCTGTTGCAACAGAAGTCTTCTGAATGGCAAGCAAGCTGCTAGTTCATGAGGCACGGTATGGAAACATGAAAAAGCGTAACAAACACAAATTAGACATACGTCATCACTTATCTGTGGTTCCAAATTGCAGGTAAAACAGATAGAATATGATATCCTATTCTTCTTAATTGTTACTCCCTTCAGCTTCTGAAATCACTTGACATTCGTCTCATCATCTACAGGCAGGAGGTCGCGTGTGTAATTGGGCTAGGTCTGATATCCTTTAGATCCTACACTCCTCAGAATACTGAGATTCTACTGCACAACTCTCCATTCATACTCAGTGCTCGAACTTCAGTCGGTGTTGTAATTTATTGCAACTTTTGGAGCCACTAATAATGGTC
>LUCH01003214.1:57148-68310 GCA_013368495.1 Paragonimus heterotremus | reverse complement strand
CTCATTAGAGCTCGTCAGTAGTGCATATCATCGTCACTGCCGGGACTTGAACCACGGACATGCTGTTCATGAGGCAACCGTGTTAACCACTGCGCTATTGACCTCACGTTAGGCACGACCGGATTATCATATGTGAACACTCAACCACTTTCGCTTGTGAGTAATAGTTAAAATGTATTATTTACCGGAATCTGAGTACGCCTTATAATTTTATAATTTTGTAAACATGCTCTCGTAAACAACAAACCAAATTGAGTTAGGATAACGTTACATAATCTAAAGGGCTGCCTGTCAGCAGGTGGAGGACTACTCAATAGATCTGAGGAACATCAATACAATGAGTAGTATCGACCTATGGATAAAAGGCGTGAAGGGTCAACTCGACCTTTGCTTAGATCAGGTAATAACGCACTCGTCAAATAAGAAGGTTGGGTTTGTTTTGGAGTTGAGCTGTGTGAGATAAAACAATGAAATAAAGCCGTGTGTGAGTAATCATTTTCACTGGGACTTTGCGGAAAAAACACATTATATTTGAAAATATCTCAATAAAGAGAATGGAATGTATCAGTTGGAACTTTTGTTGACAACTGATAATACGTTATGAAGAGTACAAGAACAATATGACTGACTAGTGAGTAGCGGGAATATCGACTGTCACATTCATTTAGGCTTTTTCAAAATACATAAGAACACTCGCCAGCAAACTGCAGGAAGCAGTTAATGATAATCATCTCTGGGAGGGGAACGCACGCATTCACACTAACTGCTTAAGAAATGTGAAGTGGAGAGAGGTTTCAAACACCAGACCATAAAATAGCTTTCTGACCTCGGTGATGACAATAGTAATATACAGTAGCCATGTCAATTAAGTTAACTGGAAGGCATTTAAGAGATAGAAGTCAAATTAGGGGTTCATTATACAAATGGGGGAATAGGGATATACCTGGAAGATCCTTATATTGAATGCAATTTATTGGCGAATGTGCAGATCCAATTAGCTGGTCGTTTTGAGCAAACTAAATAACACGATGTAAGAATGAAACGCAGCAAAACACTTGATGTCCAAGATGTCGATATGAATTGAAAATGCCATATACACTAAGAACAGTAATAGAGAGGAGTATACACGATAGAACATCAAGGTCGTTGGTGAGTAGTGATGAAGTGTGATCGGTAAAGTGAGTAAAACAGCTGCAATTTATAAGGGATTTACTTGAAACTTTGACGGCTGACAATTAGATGATGGAAACCCTGTGTATTGAAAGTTACGTTAGTCCAGAAACGCTACCATACCCTTTAATGGAACTCTTGGAAACATGCGGACATCCTTGTGCCATCCATAAAGTAGTGACAAAGGAAAGCTAAGGATAGGAAAAAACCAACAATAAGGCGTGAGTGACTGTGGACAAACTGACTAATCTGTGATATTTGCCTGGATACCCACATGAGCAAGATTTCGAAAACGCTGTGTTACATTCATTTCAAGTTGAACATCATCCACAACTGATCGCATTTGTCACATTCCCACAGATTTTCCAGTCGACCCCTTTCGAAAAGAAGCATTAGACTCGAGTTCCGCTCTCATTAGAGCTCGTCAATAATACATATGCTCGCCACTGCCGGGATTAGAACTCCGGCCACGCTTTCCTGAGGCGACCGTGTTTACCACTGTCATTGACCTCACATTAGGTACGACCGAATTATCGTATGTGAACGCTCAACCACTTTCTTTTGCGAGTAATGGTCAGGTTGCCCGATCGTCTCGATAGGAGACACAGTTACTGTCTGTTAACTCCAATCGATAACCGTGCGACTCATTCATGCACGAAGTAGGGTTTCTTATTTTAAACATATGTGGTGCATGTGCTATTCGTCATCAATGAACAATTTAGTTTGTTCAAACCAGCAAAATCCTCGTGTAAGACTGAATGCACTTTTCGGAGGTGGTTTGTAACTATCCGTCAATTTTGCTCGATTTTCTGGACCGCATCGAAGTAGATTATTTATAAATAGTTAGCATCTCACTGAAGTTTGTGTAATAGCTGAGAACTTTAGTCCTTCTGGGGGACAAGAAATAATTATTCTTTGTCCTCTTGCAATTGGATTCAAACGTTTTAACATACGCGCTAAAGTTAACATTTAGTAGACGCAACTCCTTAATGAATTTTCGGATCTTACGGTTGAATTTTAAATATTTACTAGGCATCAGATAACAAAGAACTTAAGCGGTACAATGCACACGTGATAGACATCTCGTTGCTTTCAGCTGCAAATAATATTTCGTTTGGTGAACATTTCCTCTGATCATGCAAACACAAGGAAGGAGCCGCAAGTGTGGGAACTGAATATAAGTTGGCTAGTCGTCTGATTTTTGGCCTAACGGAACACCGTGTATAAATATACAATGTAGAGCGGACAGGTTTATCACTCCTTGTAGCCAACCATAACATCTAATTCTATTATCTCCATAGAAAGTCAGCAACTTATGGTGCGTCCCACTACAAACTGGTATAGACAGATTCACAATAGTTTGTTCGGACAACAAGTGAAGAACTCTCGTGGTAAAGAAAGCCAAATAGAGCAGTGAGCCTAATCCCGTAGGAAACGTCACTGTGTTTTACCGGCCACGATTGATAAGCATTTTGTTATCAGATCGGTTGAAGACGTAAAACACACCTCAGTATTATGTGCGAAACAATTCCACTGGTGAAATTTTGTGAATAATGCTATTAAACTTCGTGACATATCAATTGTGAATGCGTTGTACAAGTCAGAACTTACCAAAAACAACTTGCAAATGTGCAGTTGAACTGAGTAACTGACCAACTTGCACATTCAGTGAAATAACACATAAGTTGCATGTATCTGCAACATGTGTCCACGATGTACCCAATGACAACTCAACTACACCTCCTATTCATATAACAACTAATGAAAACCTCAATTTGGACGACTCCTCCTTCGATCGTTTGATGCAACTACGCTTTCTGTTGCCAGACAAACCAATTTGGTATATTTGCGAATTAACATGGTATGCTTCAATCCAACTACTGATGGAAAAAACGGACACTTTTACCCATTTGTGTATGAAAATTCGTTTATTTAATACTTTCCTTCCAGAGTGCAAACCTCCATTCCATGCGATGTTTCTGATATCCAATTTATTGTTGAAACTCTCAGCTAACATTATTTTTTTTATGTTATTTGCTCAGAAATACGGACTGTGGATTTGTAGAAATGCCTAGTAGTTCAAAGTAATCACAAATGTTTCCTGTCTTAATGTTGCTGTCAGAATTTTTAAGATTAGATATCGGTTTGAATATGCTGAACAATTTCTTTAAAGAGGAAATAAGTGAACAACGTCCAGAACGGTAGGGAGAAGCTTCCGAAAGCCGAATCGATAGCCTGCTTACAGAGAAACTGCACTAAACTCATCAGCCATAAAAACAAGTTGCGATAGTTCTTCCACTATGTATAAATCAGTGTACAGTGAAAATCGTTGTGCATATCAACCAGAATATGTACAGGTTGTTTAACGTTTTACATTTTTCACGTTGATATCCCAACATTAATATTAGGATTGCGTTCTGTAAATGAGTTCTTGTAAATCTAATTTTTATAACTGGTCCTCATATATGGTCTCAACGTTTTAACGTTTCAGGTGGGAGTTAGTTATTTTGCTTCCGAAGGAGAAGGATGGTCTACCAAAATCACTGAATAGTCTTCTAGAAGGATCTTTGTTCCAAAACATAATGGGATGTGATTTCGAAGACCAGGTTGCTGATCTCTACCTTCCACGCTTTCAACTGGGTGGCGAAAAGAACACGGATGCTTTGAGCATTCTTAAAAATTTAGGAATCCGAGAGCTATTTACTACGCGTGCTGATTTCTCCCCACTGACGACTACCATGGGACTGTTCGTTTCGAAAGTGGTCCACAAAGCGATTATGAAGGTGCAGTTACATTTTTGTCAGGCTTGGGTTTTTCAGTGGAATTATTTTCCGACACTTTCTGAAGAGAGTTGTACAACTCGTGTACACATGAATGATGAGGACGTGTCCGTGGTCATGTCACTGCTCTCGTTGATTTTGGTTACTCTGATTAATGCGATGATGTTGTTAAACCGTAGTTTTAGTTAATTCAGTTTGTGTGTGCTATCATAAGCACAGTTGAATTCTCAAATTTGATTAACAATTATCTGGATTATTGGTAACTTTCAGTACACACCTTAATGGGGGTAATCACAAGCAAACACATGTAGAGGTTAGTTTCAAGTTCTAGTTTACATTGCCATCCGGCGTAATGGAGATGAAAGGCCACACTATACTACTGGTCAGTAGTCAGACAGATGGTGTAAAATTCCATGCCGTTGCAGAGCTTCGATCTGTCGAGCGTGGATGAACTGGATGAACATCTCTTTGACACAAACACTGAGCAGAGAAGTTTGATGTCTCCGCCTGACTACAGGCAGGTAGCACAGTGTGATCGTTCACCTTCATTACTCTGGTTTTCACCTACAAGTGGCCCGTCAACTTGACTCCATAAGAGAGATTCATTACTTGTCTAAGTGTTTTGTTGAATGAAGCCCACTAGTGGCAAAAATGAACGGAAGGTGCACAATTTACCCGGGTTGTTCACTGCTTGTCCTATCCAAGACATCATCATTGTTAAGTTCATTGGAAACCACGGTCAAATTATTACAGTGCAGATTTCGGTCATCAGTATCAGCTAATACTTTAAACTAATTGCAGGTATACCTTCACGATAATTGTAAACTCTACAAGACTCAAAGGAAGCGCAGTCCCAGACCTTAAAAGCACTACTAAATGAGAGAGATGTGCCTGTTTGTGATAGATAGTTTTTTCTGCACAAGATAGTCTTGTGAACTAAAACTCATTATTTCGCTGCTGTGCAATCTACCATATGACACCTCATAATACGTGGTATGTCATCATATAAATAATGAAGACTGTGTTCATCAGGTAAGTCTACGATTGCAACCCCTTTATTTTGCAACTTACTTTTCCAGCTAATGAACGTTTTGGGAAGGTCTCCTTAATTTAATGATTGCCGTTATTGAAAAGTGAAAAACAGTTCATTACAGCCACTCGCCATATCATGTGTTAGGCTCTAAGATATGAACGAACTATAAGAGCTAACGACTTATTCAACTGGTGAATCAATCGCAAACTATTATGATTTTAGTTCTTAACTGTAAGTGACGAATGTTGTTCATGGGTTGGTGACAATTTCTACACTGTGACATGTCGTTCAATGTTTCCGTTGCAATTAATTTCTGTTGTTTCTATGTTTTTTGACACTACCTTTTACAGTCACAGTTAGTTCTCCTACTAAAGCGCGTACTGGTAGTTAACGGGACATTTTGGACAAACATAATGTGTCTGAATGCAGTCGACCCCAAATAAATTCCGTGCAACTACATCCTCGAATCCAGTCTCCTGAAATAGTAACATCATAGAATCTGGATACCATTTTCAGACACTTCTATGTTCTGAAGAAATGCACACTCGTAATAAATGAACGTCATTAACAAAGGCGTAATACACATGTCATCTCGATAAAAGAGGCTCATATTAGTTTGGTCAGTAATGGTTTCTGTAGTGAGATAGATGAGGGTGAGCATCAAAAAATGACCCCGTTTTTATAACGCACTCCTGTCTCAACTTATAGTTTCAGTGGCAGAAAGACGTGACTAATAATTATCAGTCGATAAATTAAATGATATGCCTGAAATTCATGCAAACCTAATCGAAGCCTTCACAATCTGGTATACACTTCACTCAGTTGTTTACGAAAAGAAGCACTAAACCATAAAATTGTTCATGCTGGAGCCTACTGTTACTACTTGTCCTTGTCATGATCAAGCTTCAGCTCTTCGTGTACGTCATTATAATTGAGTAGTGTTAACCTCTCCACGTTGACATCAGATCATACTCAAATGAGTCGTTAAAAGAAAAAAGCCAGACTTATTCATTTAGTGTAAGATGACTGATACAGCGGTGAACATGTTTGACTCATGAGAACGTGGATCATAGATTAACTCCACTTTTTTCCGGTGATAAGCACAACCGACGAGCTTTGAGTAGACCGAATTTCCTCCCTGGTGCATCCGTACGCAGGTCGTTGGCTGGAAGGTATAATTCAATGAAGGGGTTTCATCCAAATTTACTTGATGCACATTTCAAATCAACCGAATTTTGCACTTCCTGTCGACATTCTACAGAAGTCCAGTCACCTCTGTAAATTCAGGTTGACCGATGCTATTCACTTGTAAGTTTTCTATCAGTTGGGGTTGATTGAGCGCTTCCTCTTTTTCTTATGGAAGTGAGTCGATATGAATTGTACCCACACAAGTGAGTCAGCGAGGCTCGATGTGATGATTATTTCGTTTGCTACTTAATGTGAGTGATGTTGCGGTAAGCGACGACGACATGTGACAGCGTGAACAGGAAACTCGTAATTTTCCAATCATATGAGATAATGCTCGTTACTACCCAAATACATAACACGGGAAGCTTTTTATTTTTTTTAACATTTTCGCATATTCTTTCTTATTTCATCAATTCACAGGTCGATGAGGACGGAGCTACGGCAGCAGCTGCTACCACCATACACTTGGGCCTCAGATCTGCTTTCAGGCCATTTCAATTCCGTGTGGATCATCCTTTCCTAGTGATGATTGTTTACAACAAATCCCTTCCCGCCTTCATCGGACATTTTGTAGAACCGGAAGGCAACTAGTATTATCATATAATTTGCATACTTATCTAACGAAACTTCACGACTGGTTTGGGCTACTGCTGGAAGTCACTTCAAAGTTAATTGTTTGTTTTTTCGTCTGTTTTCACTGGAAATAACCCCAACTTGTTTTGACATGACAAAGTGGATGAAAAAGGCTGGAAGAGACAAATAATCTTAAAAAAACAATTCAAGCGAGTTATTCGTGGACAGCCAAAAACATCCAGTGTCTAATGGTAGGACGGAATCATAAAGGTTCAGTAGGTCAAGCACAATTTCACCTGTACATCGTGTAATTTTTTCACGGCAAAGTAAAGTAGTCTGCTACAGTCAACAGTTATATGTACATACGTATTTGAAAATCGAATTAGTAGCCTTGTTGAAGGCATTATGGAATGTGGATGCAACGTCAATATCATGACCACATCAATACTGACGTTCAACTAACATGGAAACGGCTCTCGGCACAAGCAACTGATTAGACTGCAAATATTTAGCTATTTGGTGCACTCAGATGCTTAGTTTACATTGTCTTCCGTAACACAATATCTAATATATGGATTCAACTGAAGTCACCATAAAATGTATTGCTTATCCTACAAAGGGTCCAACTGAAACACGCCTCAATTGTCAGTGTATAAACCAGTAGGCTTAGAATTAGCTGTTCATAGTCGGTGATAATTGGTGTATTAATAAACCGTTGAATTAATGACAATACCGGAATTTTGTTAAAATCCAACTTGAAAAGCTGTAGTTCATGTTGGTGCTTAAAATCTCAGAAGGGCACCTCTCATGAAACCAACCAAGCTGTTGGTACCGCACTGTACAATTCACAAAAGTTTTCGTGTACATAGTTCACCATTTATTGGAGGTCCATAGAACAAAGGCGCGAGTCGAAATTACCTCTTTCAGCGTAGTATTACACTGATATAAGTGAATATGATAAAACTGAATTGCCAAAAAATTTACAGTGGTATTCCGTGAAACACACCGTTTCATGTGAAAAGTTACCCAAAATCTTCCACGAAATCAGATTGTCAAACGAATGACTACTTTTATTGATCAAGCACGAAGTACTGAATAGCCCGACTGAATTTAGGCAAACGCTGACAATAAAATGAACAGATACGGCACACAATCTATCGGAATCAGACAATTCACGATAATCACATGTTTATACAAACGAAGTGTTCATTAGCGTTCAAACTGACCACTGCAATACACTCTATCAACCGTCTCAAAAAAGCACAGCTGTAACGGAGTTGAACCTAACCGTTAAAGTTAGCTGAAAACTTCCATACTTAACGTAGTATGAAGGAGATGATGATGTTATCCGTTTGAGTAACAAGATAAGGCGATGAGCACAGTCGACTCAGTGCATAATACATGAGAACGAATGTCACACTGTAGAATATTTGACACATCATTCCACTAACCTCCACTGAAAATATCACCACTGTATTTGTAACAGCAAACATCGTTAAGCCGAATAAGGAAAAATGCAAAAAGATATCCCTGGAATACGCTTTGACAGAACGTTGCGATCCCCTTACCTGACATTAGTAGTGGCAAATGTGACGTCTTGGGATTAGTGTTGTGTTCAAACGAGAAAAGTTTCTAGAGTTGTTTTTGAAACACACGGTAGTGACAGAATTAGTTAAAAAACTACAGAACGTCAAAAGCTTTACAACGTAGGACATGCCGTTTGGGTATTGCCAGATTCTAATCAAGTAATCCGACCGAGATAAAACAATTCCCGCGGTGAAAGAAGAACCACACCGTTTTAAACGTGTACTGTGTGGATTGTTGAATACTTCTACATACAGACGATTTTCCATTATGGTGACAGACGAATTTCAGAACATTGTTTTCTATGGAGACGACATCGTGAATTACATCGCCATGACGGTTAAACGAACGGGCACAGCACAGCGCTGGAATAACAGCCAGATTAGCCGGTTGTGGTTGGGTTGAGGCGCAGGTGTTGACACACTTCCGGTAAACTTAACTGATTTCTGCAATGAATACACGTGTTCGAGGTTGAATATCCAAATCATCCGGTTGCAGTCAGTTTATCTGTTTCAATATCCAGCAGACGTCCATTGACCAGAAGGACTAGATGATGCAGGGTGTAGCATCGCTCTTGTTAATTACAGCATGTATCAAGAACAAAGATGGGTTAAAAATTTAACACAGTTTCGATTGAATGGGCATCTAACACCGTCCTAGAGCGATCTCTTGATGTGCAACTAACAACTTCATAAGGAAGGTAGTTCCAATGATTGATAACCCTGAAAGAACAAATTTGCTATCTGAAGACGGTTTGAAAACAGAGCTTGTTAGCGTTTTGTCTTGACCTCTTCAGCCATTACTAGCCGTCCAACGAAGAAGTGTGTAAAAATTGGGTTACCGCAGAGTTGTCGTGATTTAACTACGTAGAAATCAAGAATTTCAAGTCACGATACGCAATCCATGTGCCGCAGCCCAATCGCAAACTTGGTCGCCACGCGCTGAACATGTTCACCAACGAGTGTGTCGTTCTTCAAGCAAGTGTACATGATTTGATTGACTTACTCAAGCGGTGGTCTTATATAAACTCTGTGAAATGTCTGGAACGGTTTTTATCTAAGCAGAGAAGTTTTCGTTTATTCCTTCCAAGAGGTGCGAACTCAATTTTAGCGGTCTTCTCGTGCTGATGTGTAAAACGCTATTTGTATGACATTCACGTAATCATATATCAGTTCAGATAGATCTCCGTGATTTCTACTTTGCTGAATGAACTGTGAAATACAAAGGTATCACCAGAATCTCTACCGAGTGACAAGTTCACAATTATCATCGCTTATATGGAAGACTTTTAATTGCCTCAAGATCTATCTGCAGTGCACTGGAATCATAAGCATTCTAAATTTTTCGGTCGGCAACGTAGGGAAGAGTGCTGCTCGAAATACCATCCGGTAGGCCGTTGATGTAAATAAACAACAGAAAAGGACCGAACACTGACCTTTGATGTACACCACAGAGATCAGAGATGGAAATCAAATGTCTGATCCAGTTCCGTTATGTAGGATGGAGGTAATCCAGTGAAGAACCTTTCGTTGGATGCCCTGAATTTCTAGCCAATGCCAGAAAGAACGCTGTGAGACACGGTTGATCGTCTTAGAGAAGTCGAATGAAGTAGCACCTGAAATGCGGACAAGTTTTCTCCAGCCTCCATCAGACTATCCATAAAGGTTATCATAATTGTTGCGAATGTCCAGACAAGAAGGAAGCCATGCTGCATAGAAGAAAAAACTATTCCGGAGGAAGTGTTTAGGGATGATGAGTAGTTGAAAACGCTCCACTATCTTGCATGGAATGCTAGTAAAGCTGATTGACTTGTAACTAGTAGGGAAGTGCTTATACCCGCTGTAAAATTTGGCCTGATTTTAGCTTCGTTCCTTGCATTAGGGAGAATTTCGGCCTGCAGTGTTTATGTAAACAGTTTGCGAAGGGGTTTCGCCAGACTAACTGGCGTTGCATTAGGTATCCCGAGTCGGATCTTCCCTGAACCCATTGTACTATATGAGAGAACCCTCACTAAAAGGTCTATAACATCTGGTACAGAAAAGTCAGTAAAAAGGAATGGCTGTCGAAAGTTTCGTAGAGATGGAGTAAAATGCCAGGTTGACATTGTACACTAGAAAATAGTCATCCATTAATACCTCGGCAACTACCTAGGGATCGGAGGGAGTCTCTTATCAGAGTAGTCGCAGAACAAAAGCTGAGGTCCTACTCTTTTTAATCGACGTATATATTTAAGTAAGAAATTTTTATTGACACGAGCCTTCAGTGGGACCTTTGCTTGTACTAGCTTAGTGTGGTTGTGGATTGTTCGCATGCACCTATGTAGAACAAAGAGAAAGGTGTTAAGATCCTCTCAGTTGCTCGTAGGTTTATGTCATGCGACTAGACGGGAAAGTTAATCGAACAGACGATTTATTGTACGTGGAAGAGGCCAGCAATAAGAGAAGGTACACAGTTTGTGCGGTGTGGATTGATAAACTATTTTCCAAATTACGTTGCGAAATGCGTCGTAGTTCAGATCGGCTGAACCACAATCAAGAAGTATTGAATCGAGATAGCTTGTCAGGCCGTCGAAACCAGCCTACTTGAAGTTCCAACCTGTAGACTTTCTTGCTGATTTTTGTAACCAGCAGTTAGTAAGATCAGTAGTTTGTGATGAGTGGCCACATTTGCTAAGTGACAGTATGGTGACCACTTAGTTTACTAGGTGACTCTCATTTGTAATAAACAGAAGAATGTCGCGTTGGGTAGCCGGCATGCTGCCTCCACGTTTTTCATGGTACGGAAATCACAGATTATGTCGAGTAACCACTCTCACAGTACGAATGGACATTCAT
>LUCH01003214.1:0-42222 GCA_013368495.1 Paragonimus heterotremus | reverse complement strand
GTTGAACATTGTGTGTTTTGTCATTCGTGACTGACTCGTTGGAATACTACACCGGTCATGTAGGATCCTTTCTACAGAACTGGATAAACATTACCCCCTTGAGTCGTATTAACAAGTCACTGTCAATTCAGTATGTGGAATCATCCTCGTCGCCAATGCTGTGCATCAAAGCGCATGTCTGCAGGCACATCTACTAAGAAATATGTGTCATGAAACACTTACTTCCAATGGAAGGAAAAAAAGTCAGGCGTGTATTTTGTTTGGAGGTTGACGACGTCCGTATAAACGAAAAACCCTCAGAACTTTGTTGGAATTATTTCCCTTCGTTATTCTGTCATCCGAGTACACTGTTCAACAGCGGATGCTCCGGCGAGAAGCGTGATGCATTAAGTCCAAAATATATGTAATAACTACCTGACTGCCTATAGCTATATTTCGGGCAGGTGAACTGATTTCAAACTTAGATTCTACGATCATCACGTAAGACTAGTTCTCCCAGTTAATGGGCCGATATTCCCTATGACCAGGCTAGTCGACTGTTAACTGAGCAATATGTTATGGAAAACAATCTAATAGCACTTATTTACAGCCACATAGCAAAGTTTAAGGCAGTGGCTTGTTGGATGCAATTGGTTGAGTGTGTCTTTTGTTGCATGTTTGTCCAACATCTGTTTAACGATAGTACAGAAACGCCCATATAAATGATCTGCGCTACTGAATAATTTGGGCAGTTTCATCACTGGAAGACTTCATACTTACTGAAAGGTAATTTCCCTGGTAGCCTTCCGGGTCATTTTTATTCATCAGAACTGCAATTTAGTGTAGATAAGTCCACTGCCACTAACTCTTTAAGCGGGGGCTGTGTTGGATGCTCTTTCGCAAGTACGCTTTTGATTAACAAGTCGTTTTAACATAAGTTATTCCATCCTAACTCAAGTAAGTTGGAATTAGCGCCGTTCAGTTGTTTTAGTTAAAAATGTGACTGTCTTGAACTCCTGGTAAAAATGACAAAAACAACGTTGTACCAAACGTAATTGTTTTCACCCTGGTTTTGTCGTTCGCTATTACAACCACACAAAAGTCTGAAGCCTAGGAATTTGTAATACAGAACTAACGGAGACGAGATGAGTCCTAGATTGTGATTTTTGGACGGACTGGGTAGCCGTACGACATCAAACGGCTGAAAGCACTTTGTGCTTGTGTTTTGTAGTCGGGTTTTGAAAATAACTTCAGATGACACCGTCGGATTGCAATCACTGCGGTTGTAGGCAGGATGTACACTCTGACCATTCGCATACGAGTGGTTGGGTACAGTATTGGAAATAGGGCCCCACTGCCCCTGCCATCGCGTTGGCAACCACCTACGGAATAGGTCGGCAAGCACAGTTTGTTAGGCTTCGTTTGTCTGTTGTGAAAAAAGGCATCAACATTCGCGGTCACTTAGTTAATAAATGCATTGTTTTGAGACATTCGGAAGGTGGAATAAAAAGTCAGCCAGTCGACTGATACAAAATTGAAACAGAATTAGGGGTCCTATAATATTCCTTGTTAATTGGTATACTCCTCTGTCGATGAAAATCACAATAGAACTTACAACGTCAAAGTGACCATTGATGGCATCTTTTATTTGGCACGTTTTTAAGTGCACTGTGTTGTCACCGTCGGGTGGTACTGCTAAACAGATACCGTTTTTACAGACGGTACATTTTATCTTTCGCAGTTATTGCTCGTGCGTATTTCACTTTATAGATTTTTGTAATTGATTTGTCTAACCTCTGGTTAATTGCTCCGAACAGCCTCCTTCACAGTCGAAGTTAATGGAGCGTAAAACATTTACGTTTGTGATGAACTGACACACAGCTGTAAAAATGTAGGCATTAAACATCCAGGGTTTGTTGCATCACCCGTCAGATTTTCATGTCATTGTCGTGTACAAAGATGACATGTTATTGTCAGTTTGTCGTTCCAACGTAAAAGTAGTGTCTCCACGTTACACCTCATGATCAGCTGCTGATAGTCTGTGAATCTATTCGTTCCCGTCTACTTCGCAGAAAACATTGTACCAACGGGCTGGGTGTATAGATTTTATGCTAGCAATTTTCATCGGTAATTTCCTATTTATAACTACCGTTTATAGAATTTTACCAAATATACCTACTTATTCAACGAAACAACTATAAATTCATTGATTAATTGGTGGGGAAGAACACATCCTCACGAACACATGATAATCTCAATAATTTCACTAAACTTTTTTCTTTCAGCCGTTTTCAATTAAGTGACTGATAGTACACGAACATGTCCATGAGTTACGAACGTTCAATCGATCTTTCTGTCACAGATTTCACGGACAGATTTTATGGAGAATTGATTGCTAAACAAGCCGGTAGGCACAATCGAATTATTGTATTAGTTGCAACGATTTGAAAGGTGGCTTGGAGAATACGCTGATCTCCCCACTGAGTTTATTTGTTGCCATGATGATAACATGGTATTCGACTGCCGGACAAACAAAGAAAGAGATTGGGCAAACACTCTCGCTGTCTGGAGATACAGATGGTTACAGGTTGCTCCAGACGGTGGGAACGAGATTGAATAATTTTTCATCGAACCCGAAAGTCACTCTATCGTCTTATAATCGGCTTTTCCTTTTTGGTAATACCGATCGCAATAGACGATTATCAAATGAATTACACCAACTTCTGCATGCCGGGGTGACCAAGGTTGGTGTACTTCAGTAGTTTTCAAACTGCTTGTCTAGTTCAGACCAACTACACAGCTTGATGAAGCCAGAAAGAGGATTAACAATTTCATTGAGCGCAAAACCGACGGAATGATCACCAGCATTTTACCACTAGGCAGTATCGGGGTTAACACACTCATGTTGTTGGTAAACGCCATATATTTCAAGGGTAAGTGGGAAGTTTACTTTCAGACTTAAAAATTAAGGTATATGGAATGAACCTTTCAGCAAATCCCAAACAGTTGATGCACCATTTTACACCTTGAATGGAAGACAGACAAGCGTACCAATGATGTACCGAGAAGGAATGTACCCACTTTGTCTCATGAAAGATACCAGGGATCAGGTCATTAAACTTCCTTTTGTGGATCCTAAGTGAGTTGAACATGATGTATGTATTCATTTATGTTAGATATATGAGGTTGTTTCTGTTAATCAGTTTACTGACAGGTCATGTTAGCAATATTTAAAATGTATTATTTACCGGTATCTGAGTAAACCTGAAACTATTATGCTTTTCGGGTTTACAGTGGCTGCTTTTGGGAACATCAAGTGAAACTGAGTTACGACAGTGCTAAGCATTTTGTACTCCACCGGGCTAACTGTTAGCATTTTGTACGTATTTCTACAGCGGATGAAGGACTATTTAATACGTATAAGGCATACGATTTCAATAAGTAGTAATCAACCATTGATTAAGATTATGAAAAGCTAAATCAGCCTTTGGTTAGATGGAACAATAACGCGTCTTTCAACTATGAAGGTACAGTTTGTTTTTATATTGAGCTACATGAAATGTAATAACTAGATAAGGCCGGATATGCGTGAACGAAATTTTTCTACTGAGATCTTGCCGAAGAGAGCCGAGTATGTTTGAAAAGATCAAAACAAAGAGGATAAACTGCATTACTTGGGAATTCTGTTGACAGCTAACAATAAATTATAAAAAGTACAAGATTATTATAATAACCTACTACGTAGTGAGAATATCGATTGATACGTGCGTTTATGCCTTGGCAAAATGCATAAAAACATTCGTCAGCAAACTGCAGGAAAAAATCGATAAGTACTCTCTTTGGCAAAGGAACACGTGTATTCACACCAACTGCTTATGAAATGCGGAGTAGAGAGAAGTGTTAAACACCAGACAACAAGAAGGTTTTCTGACCTTGGCGATGAAAATAGTAACGTACAGCAGCAATGTCACTGAAGTTAACTGGAACGCCTGTAAGGTCGATTATCTGCATGAAATAGGCATATGCCAGGAAGATTAGTGGATGTGTGGATTCAACTACCTCGTCAGTTGGGACAAACTAAATGACAATGTGTGATGAGTACGTTGAGCAAAACGGATATAACTTATGGGGATTAGTTTGGAACATCAACCGATGACAGTTAGATGATGGATACCTCATGTGTTGAAAGTTACGTCATCCTATAAACATTTCCAAACCCTTTACTGCAGCTCCCCAAAACATGCAAAAATCCCCCGACCATCCATGAAACGGTGGCAAAGAAAGCTCCAGATATATTAAGCATCAATACTTGAACTTGGTTCACAACAGTCAAGCTGACTAATCTGTGATATTCACTTCGATACTCACCTGAACGAGATTTGGGAAGACTTTCAACCTTACGTTTGTGCAATAAGTTGGATGTTTACAGTTCTAGGAGTATGTGGTGCAAGTGTTGCCCATCATCACGCAAAAATTTAGTTTTGTGTAAATAAGCTGAATTCTGGTATGAGACATTTCGGGGGTGATTTATATTCATCCGTTAATTTCCATCAACATTCTGGATGGTAACGACATAGGTTACGCATAAACAACTAGAATCTCACTGGGGTTAGTGCATTAGCTGGAAACGATAGTCTGTCGCACATAAGAAGGAATTGTTCACTGTCCTGTTGTAATTCGGTTCGAGTGTTTTGACGTACGTAACAGTTAACATGGTAAATACACTTAGTTGACTCACTTTCTTAACTAGTTTCCAGATCTCACAGTGGGATTGTAAACAGTCAATAAGCATCAGTTGACAAATAACTCAAGTGGTGGTATGCAAACGCGATAGACTTTTAATTGCATTTAGCTGCCAAATAACGTTTCGTTTTGTGAACATTTCCCTTGATCACACAAACCTGTTCTATAGCACAATGATGGGAGCCACTAAAGAGTCGCAACCGTGAGGACAGAATGTCAGTTGTCTGTTCATCGGATTGCTTTAGCCGGACGGAATACCATGTGTATATCTACAGTGTAGCAAGGACAGGACTATCATTCTTTGCTAAACTGATTACCTCCATAGGAAATCAACAATTCATGATGCATCCTACAGCAAAACCAGAACAGACAGTTTTACGACAAACTGTTCGGTCACCAGATGGAAAGTGCTTATGTTAAAAACGTCAAATAGAGTAGAATCCAAACTTGCAAAAGAGGTTGATGTGTTTTGCTAGCCAAGACTAGTGAACATTTTGCTACCAGATCAGTTGAAGACGCAAAGCATATTTCATTAATATGCGATAAGCAATTTCGGTGCTAAAATGTGAAGAAGACTGTCATTCTCCGTGGCATAACAATCGGAAATGCATGGTACAATTCAGAACTCAATGAGAACAACTTGCGAATCAGCAGTTGAGCTGGCCAAGTGAGCAAGTTGCACGTTCAATGAAATAACAGATAAGTCGCATGTGTCTGCAACGTGTATCCACGACGTACTCAATGACAACTCCAGTACACCTCCTATTCGTATAACAAATAAAGAAGTCTCCAATTTAAGCGACTTTGTGTTCGACCGCTTGAAACAACGAAATTTCATGTCGAAAAACAAAAAGTAGTTTGGTATACTTGCAAATTAACTTGGTATAAGTCAACCCAACTAAGAGGGAAAAACGGACACTTTCACTTAGCTCTACATGAAAATGCGTTTCTTTAGTGTTTTTATTACGGAGTGCAACCATTCATTTCATACGATGTTACTGATGTCCCATTAATTCCAGATACTTTCAGTTAACCTTGGTTCATTTGATTTACCCGGGGATTTGGAGCTGTAACTTTGTAAAAACACATAGCGGTCTCAGTCAATGTTTGCCGTTTGACATCGGTTTGAATATGTTGAACAATTCCGTTGAAGAGGGAGTAAGTGAACAGCGTTCAGAACGGTAAGGGAAAGTATCTCCAAGACGCCTGCCCTCTAAACCCATCAGTTTTAGAACAAGTTACTGTAGTCTAGTCACTATGTGTAAACCAGTGCACAGTGAGAACTGTTGCACACGTTAACAGAAGTATACAAGCTGTGTAACCTGTTACAGTTTTTATTGTTGAGCTACCGACATTACTGTTAAGATTGATTTTCATAAATGAGTTCATTCAAATCAAGTTTTCATAACTTGTCTTTTCAAGTTGTCTCAACGTCTTATCGCTTCAGGTGGGAGCTAGTTGTTTTGCTTCCGAAGGCAAAGGATGGTCTGACGAAATCACTTGAAAGTCTTCTAAAAGGATCGTTGTTTCAGAACATAATGGGGTGTGATTTTATAAACCAGACCATTGATCTCTACCTTCCACGCTTCAAGTTGGGTGGCGAAAAGGATATAGACGTTTCTAGTATTCTCCAAACATTAGGAATCAGGGAGCTATTTACTACGCGTGCAGATTTTTCTCCATTGACGACCACCACAGGAGTGACCGTTTCGAAGGTGGTTCACAAGGCGATTATGAAGGTGCAGTTACATTTTTGTCAAAGGTTATGTTTATCAATGGACTGGTTTCCTCAGGCTTCCTGATGAGGGTTTTACAATTCCTATGCGCACTGGTGATAAAGAGGCAACCGTGATTATGTTCCTGCTCCCGTCGTTTCCCGTTACTTTGATTATTGCGATGATGTTTTTAAACAATACTTTTTATTTGAGTAATTCAATGTACGTGTATTATCATGAACACATTAGATTTATCAAACTTTGATTAGCACTTACCTGGACAACTGATAAATTTTGATACACACTTCAATGCGAATAATCACAAGCAAGCACATGTGGATAGTAGTTATAGGCTCTAGTTTACATTGACATCTGGTTTAATGAAGATATATGGTCACACCATACCAATGATCAGTAGTCAGACAGATGGTGTAAAATTCCGTGCCTTTGCAGAGCTCAGAACTACTGAAGGTGAGTGAATTGGATCAACGTCTCTTCGTCTCACACACACGTCAGAGAATTTCGCTGCCTCTGCTTGACTACAGACAAGTAGCACAGTATGATCGTCCATCTTCATTGCTCTGACTTTTACCTATCCAGTGGACCGTCAAATTGACCCCTTGAGAGAGATTTATCATTTATCTTGTGTTCTTGTTGACTGGAGCCCAGTAGTACAAGAAGTGGACAGAGGATGTACAATTTACTTGGGTTGATCATTGCTTGCCATGTCAACGACATCACTTTTTGAGTTTACTAGAATTTTTTTGCTCTTGTCAGTTATGTAAACCATGGTCGAATTATTACATTGCAGATGTCGGTCATCAATATCAGCTAGTGCTTTACACTAATTGCAAGTATACCATCACAAGAATTTTAAACTGTGTATGACCTACAAGGAGTGCAGTTTCAGACCTCAAACGCTTTATTCAATAAGACAGATGTGCCTGTTTATGACAGAGAGCCTGATGCACTAGAACGGATTATTTCGCTGCTGCGCAATCTGCCCTCCTCCTCACCTGTGGTATGCCGTCACATAAACAATGAAAATTGTGTTCATCAGGCACATTTCCGATTGAGTGCTTCATTTGCAACCCGTTTTTTGCAACTTGTTACTCCAGCTAACGAAGGTTTTGGGATGGTCTCTTAATTTGACGATTGCCGTTATTGAAAACAAACAGGCAGTTTACTACAGCCGCTCGCCATATCACGTGTTAGGCTCTAAGATGTGAACAAATTATAATAGCTAGTGATCTATTCAATTGGTGAGTCAATCGCAAACTATTAAGATTCTAGTTCCCAACTGTAATTGACGAATGTTCTCTATGAGTTGATGGCAATTTCTACTCTGTGGCTTATCGTACATCGTTTTCGTTGCAATGGATTTCTGAGCGTTTTGACACTGTCTTTTGTGGCCATAGTTAGTTCTCCTACTAATAAATATACCGATATTTAACGGGAAACTTTGGACAACCCTAATGTATCTAAATGCAGCCGCTCTTTAAAAGTCGTCGCAGCTGCACGGCTAAATCAAATCTACTTTAACGGTGACAGTGCAAAATCGGAACACCACTTTGAAGCACGTCTATATTGCGAGAAGACGCATACTAGTAATAAACGAACACTAACAACAAAGTCCTATTAGACATGCTATCTTATTAAAACTAACTCATATTAGTTAAGTCAGTAATGGTTTCTGTAGTGCGGCAGATGTTGGTGAAAGTCAGCAAATGACTCCATGTAGTCTTATTTACAATACGCTCCCGTCTCAATTTACAGCTTCAGCGGCAGAAACACGTAGCTAATAATTAGCCTTCGACGAATTAAATGATATGCTTGAAATTCGTTGAAACCTAATCGAAGCCTTCACAAGCAGGTATACACTACACTCAGCTGCTTACGAAAAGAAGCACTAAACCATAAAATTGTTCATGCTGGAGCCTACTCTTACTACTTGTCCTTGTCATGACCAAGCTTAAGCTTTTCGTGTACGTCATTATGAGGGAATTGCGTTAACCTCTGCATGCTGACATCAAATTATACTCAAATGTCTCGTTAAAAGTAAAATCCTAGACTTATTAATTTGGTGAAATATGACTTATATAGTGGTGAACATGGTGGGCTCGTGAGAACGTGGATCATAATTTAACTCCAGTTTCTTCCGGTGATAAGCACAACCGACGAGCTTTGAGTAGACCGAATTTCCTCCCTGGTGCATCCGTACGCAGGTCGGTTGGCTGGAAGGTATAATTCAATGAAGGGGTTTCATCCCAATTTACTTGATGCACTCTTCCGATCAACCAAGTGTTCGACTACCTATCGATATACTATACAACTTCAGTGATCTTTGTAATTTCACGGTGACTGATAAGTTTCGGTTATACATTTTCTGTCAGTTGGAGTTAATTGACTTAATCTTGTCGAAATGATTTAATGTGAATCCTACTCACACAAATAAATCGGGGTGGCTAGATCTGATAATTTGTTCGTGCACTTTTTAATGTGAGTGGTGCTACGGTAAACACCGTCGCCATGTGATTGCGTGAACTGGATAGTCGTTATTGTATAATCTCATGTGATAATGTTCGCTGCTACTCACTTACACAATTTGCGAAGCGTTTTATTATTCAACATTTTCACAATATCGCAGGTTGATGAGGATGGAGCTACGGCCGCAGCTGCTACAACCGTACAGTTGGTCGATCTATTTGGTTCCAGACCACGTTTCCTTCTCGTGGATCATCCTTTTCTAGTGATGATTGTTTACAACAAATCTCTCCCTGCCTTCATCGGACATTTTATAGAACCGGGAACGGATTAATATTATCATACCATTTACGTACTTATCTAACAATACTTTGAAACTGCTTGGGGCTTTTGTTGTAGGTCATTTCAGCGTTAAATATTTGTTTCTTTGTTTATTCAAAATGGAAATGCCACAACCTGTTTTGAAATGAGGAAATGGGCAAAAATGTTGGATTAGACAAGCCATCCATACATAGGTCAAACCAGTTATTCGTGAACAGTTACAAACAGTCAGTGTCTGACTGTTGGACAGAATCATACTGGTTCGGCAGGTCAAGCACAATTTCACGTGTACATCTTGTAACTGTTTTGCAGCACAGCAAAGTAATATACTACAATGGATAGCTATATGTACATGTGTATTTAAAAATCGGTTTAATAACCATGTTTGAAGTAATATGTAACGTGGATGCGACGCCAATATCATGACGACATAAATACTGACGTTCAACTAAGATGGAAACGGCTCTTGACGCAAGAGACTGATTAGACTGCAAATATTTAGCTATTTGGTTGCGCTGATATGTTTAGTTTACATTGTCATCCGTAACACAATCTCTAGTATATGGAAGTATTGTGTTTCGGATTCAACTGAAGTGACCATAAAGTGCAGTGCTTATTCTACAAAAGGTCCAACTGAAACACGCTTCAATTTTCAACGTATAAACCAGTAGGCTTGAAATTAGCTGTTGATAATCAGTGATAATTGGTGTATTAATGAATCGTTGAATTAATGACAATACTGGAATTTTGTTGAAATCCAACTTGAAAAGCTGTAACTCATGTTGGTGCATAAATCTTCAGACGGGCACCTCTCATGAAACCAGCAAGCTGTTGGTACCGCACTGTACAGTTCACAACAGTTTTCGTGCATATGGTTGACCACTTATCGGACGTCCATAGAACAAAAGCGCTCGTCGGAAGTACGTCCTTCAGCATAGTAATACACTGATATAAGTGAGTATGATAAAACTGAATTGTCAACGTTTTTACAGTGGTATTCCGTGAAATGTACTGTTTCCTGCGAAGTTACCTAAAATCTTCCACGAAACCAAACTGCCAAACGAATGACACTACTTTTATTGGTCGAGCACGAAGTACTGAATAGCCTAACTGGATTTAAGCAAAAAACTGACGATGCACAATCTATCAGAATCAGAAAATTCGCAATAATCACGTTTATGCAAACGAAAAGTGTTCATTGACATTCAACGTGAACATTGCAATGCACTCGATCAACTATCCCAGAGAAGCACGGCTGCAACGAAGTTGAACTTAACTGCTGAAGTTAGCTCGAAACATCCTTACTTAACGTAGTATGAAGGAGGTGATAATGATATCCATTTGAGTAACAAGATAAGACGATGAGCACAGTCGAATCAATGCATAATACATGAGAGCGGATGTTATACTACAGAATATTTAATACATCAATCCATTAAAATGGGAAGGCTGAGTGACATCGATCGAAAAATTCACCTCTGTATTTGTAAAAGCAAACATCGTTAAAGTGAACAAGGAAAAATGCAAGAAGAACCACTGGAGTACGCTGTGACAGGAAATTGTGTTTCCCTTACATCAACTTAGTAGTGGCAAATATGACGTCTTGGGATTAGTGTTGTATTCATAGGAGAAAATTTCCTAGATATGTTTTTGAAACTTACCTTCTTCGTGTTGATTTTTTTGGATGAAGGGTTAGTGTGTCATCCACATTTTTGGGTCGCAACAATCAGTACCATGTGTGAGAGATGAGTCGGTAGTGCAGTCTAGAATAGGATTTAATGGTAGTTCAGAGTGGTGTTTGGCTGACATCGGAGGATGTGGTTTCACTGATTAGACTAAGACCACAGGTGATTGTTCAGCCGTATGTGATATTCGTTCGTTCGTGAAGTTAAGATCAAAGTTGAAGGTCTGGCAGAATATGGTGTCAGAATCGGTGATCACGTAGTCAAATAACCCCTCGTCATTTCTCCCGACACGAGTCAGACTACACTGGGAGCGGATTTTGTTAACCTTACTGAAGCCATTATTGATTCGAAACATGATAAACTCGTAACAAAATACGATGTGGTTCCACTAGTGAGAGAGTGAAAAACCCAGCTTGGATCCATTCCAACTCAATGCAATGGGCTACTGAAAGTAGTAATGGACAACTTCCGAGAATTGTTCACTACGGATTTGGGCGCGTACGACTATTGTGACTGCATTGGGAATGACATCCCTATCAAGCCATGGTGATTTCTACTACGCGGTACCAGAATGGTTCCAATACACATGCAGTCGGAAACTGAACGTCGGTTGACGGACATACGAGAAGAAGTCATTGAGGAGGCTGATAGCTTGTCTAATTCCTCCGTCTTGTTGATGAGGAAGCTCAGTAGTGAAGTTGATTTTCTGTCGACTTCATACTGCCCAACGAGATTACAGTTAATGAAGTCATAGCCGTCCTAACGGTGGCAGAATTAGTTGATAAACTACAGAACGTCAACAGCTCTACAACGTTGGACATGCCGTTCGGGTATTACCAGGTTCCAATCAGGTAATCGGACCGAGATAAGACAACTTCCACAGTTGAAGAAGAACAACACCGTTTTAAACGTATACTGTGTGGATTGTTGGATACTTCTACATACAGACGATTGCCCATTATGGTGACGGACGAATTTCAAAACACTGGTTTTTCAGACGATATCGTCATCTACATCGCCAGTGATGCACAATGGATGATACAGGTTACAGCTGTATTGCAGATAATTGGACAAGGCGGTCTACAGATCAGCAGT
Source organism: Paragonimus heterotremus (assembly GCA_013368495.1). NCBI lineage: Eukaryota > Metazoa > Platyhelminthes > Trematoda > Plagiorchiida > Troglotrematidae > Paragonimus > Paragonimus heterotremus. The sequence continues at coordinate 30,200 of LUCH01003214.1, read as the reverse complement.
CAAAATTTGCAACTTTTGAAACAAACGGTTGTTCCACTCGGTCATAAGGTGGGTCATGGTGAGATTCTATCATTGTCCGAAGTAAGGGCCACGATTATGGCTATCCCGGTTCCGGCATCGAAGAGGACATTGTGATAGTTTCTTGGTCGCATTGGGTTCTACAGCCGCTCCATCAAAAATTTGCATGAACTCGCGAGCCCATTATTCGGAATTCTGAAGAGTTTCCGATTTCACTGGTAAGAAGGAGCCACCCAAGCGTTTGTCGAAATCTAACAACTGATGAAGGCGGTACAACTGACTCCGAATTATCGGTGACTGAACAGACCTTTGTTGTTTGAACGTGTCGGGGAAGAACTCAATTCCCCGAAAATACAGTTTTATTTGCCATCGCAGTGGCCTAACTCACTACTGATTGTAGTGACCTTCATAGTCGGCACGGTCATGTGCCACTTCACCCATCACGTGCGTTCTCAACCTATGTGCCAATGTCTGGCGCCCCGCACACGCGCACGTCCTTTTAATTGGGACGTCAAGGTACTGTCTGGATCATTGTCTGGTCCACTTCTGTCCTTGTTTTCTCATTGGTCACAAACCCTTTAAATGTGGTCTAGTTTGTGACCGTCTGGTCTTCCGATTGAGTGACATAAAGTAGCTCTGTCCGGAGGCCAGTCTTTTCTCTGTGTTCGTTCGTTAGCCTCAAGTGGTTGGGTTGGCCGAAAAGATTCGTATTGATCTTGCATATTTCGTAGTCCGTCGTTCAGAACCGTTGAACGTCGTTCCGTTATCTACCGTTCCACTAGCCGTTATTACGTTGTCTGATTTACGCGCTCGTAGGCCGCATATCAAGTTACAACAGAACGGATGCAAGCGATGTAGGAATCGGAGTTTTACTGAAGCAGAATGGTGGTGTTGTGGAATTCACCGGTCGAGTGCTAAGTTTTGCTGAATGAAACTATTTAGCGACAGAAAAGGAATGTTAAGCGATCATGCGGGTCTTAGAAAGATGGAGGTCATCTGTGCTTGGCCGATGTTTCCGTGTGGAAACTGACCACAAACCGTTGAAGTGAGTTAAAAAAAGCCGGATTGTTGAACATTACGACTAAAGGAAAGACTAAAATTTGTCTCGTGTTTTTAAAGAAAGACCATGTATCTGATCTACTGTATCAAAGGCAACACGTGAATAAGATCCACAAGGAGTACTGAACAGGAGAACAAAAAGTTGCAGGCAGCTGGGAGGAAAGATAAAGCGATTTGAACGGTGAATGACTAACCTATATTTAGAGGACCACTTCCGGGAGGCGATGGATGTCCAGAAGTAGATGCTTTCAGAGTGCGCAAGCCAGACTTGGAATGGAATGGTGTCATAATTTCAATACATCATCTATGGAAGGGAATGAACGTGCTGGTGATACCGAATTAATTGAGATGGATACCTCAGAAGAAATGTCACCAGCTGGTTTGTACGAGATGTCATCGGAAATGAAGGATGTCAACAGTTATGTACTGGAGTGTCAAAAACGTCAACTACTGAATGATTATCTCACTCAACCACTCCCGGTCAGAAGACTTAAGGAATTATGACCAAGGCACCTGATTCGAAAGTGAGGAGTTCCGGAACATTTTGGAACGTTTGGGAAACGGGGAAATTCTCGCAGCACCATGCCATTCTCAAACAAACGTACTGATAGAAGCAAAATATCACAATCACAGGGTGGCGAACAGTGGAAGGAGGGGAGTAGGAAGAAATGCTACCACTGATTCCCTTGACCCACCACCCTTCACCACAAAGAACAACGATGAAGTCACCGTTCGATCCAAACTATAGATGCGTGTCATACCTGCTAGTGGATTCGAATGCTGGTTTATGGGGAGACCGACGGTTGGGTGCGCGTAAAATAGCAGAACCTCGAAGGGTGATAAGTCAACACCTGACAAGGGCACACAAGATTGACAAAACGCAGTCAAATACAAGCACGTCTGGCCAATGTGTTGTGTCTGAGCCTGGTTCGAAGCTTTGTACAGAGACCGATGGAGTCCGAGAGTAACAGAGTCTAAATCTGGGAAAATCCTGGCAAATCGGAGGGGACAGTATTTAATAGTGGAGCATCGCGGCCCGTATATTTGAAGTGTCAGAATCGAGTTCACGGAGATCAGCGATGTACAGTGCACCGCGGAACTATGATCCCGCAATGGAAGCAGGAGTCCACACCATAGGTCTTTGAAAGCCAGCACGCCTTCTAACCGAGTCGGTTGAGCGAACGGGCATAACACAGCGCTGGAATAACAGCCAGATTAGCCGGTTGTGGTTGGGTTGAGGCGCAGGTGGTCACGCACCTCCGGTAAATTTAATCGATTTCTGCAGTGAATACACACGTTTAAGGTTGAATATCCAAATCATCCGGTTGCAGTCAGTTTATCTGTTTCAATATCCAGCAGACGTCCATTGACCGGAAGGACTAGATGAAGCAGGGTGTAGCATCGCTCTTGTTAATTACAGCATGTATCAAGAACAAAGACGGTTTATAAATTTAACAGTGTCAATTAAATGGGCATCTCACATCGTTCTAGAGCGATCTCTTGAGGTGCAACTAACGACTTCATAAGGAAGGTAGTTTCAATGATTGATAACCCTGAAAGAACAAATTTGCTATGTGAGGAAGGTGTGAGGACAGTGCTTGTAAGCTCTGTCATGACCCCTTCAACCGTTACGGTTACTAGCATGAAGAAGTATTCAACGAGTCCTACGCCAAACAAGAAGTGTGTGGGATTTAGGTCACTTCAGAGCAATTGAAATTCAACTGATTACCAATAAATACTTTCAAGTCACGACACGTAATCTACGTGCCGCCGACCAGTCACTAGCTGAACATGTCCAACAGCAAATAGGTCCTAATTCAAGCCAATGAACACGGTATGATCGACATACTCAGGCAGTAGTCTTATATAAACTCCATGAAATTTCTGGAACGGTTTCTTACCTAGACAAGGAAGTGTCCGTTTGATCCTTCCAAGAGTTGCGAACTCATTCTTAGCGGCCTTCTCGTGCTGATTTGTAAAACACTAGTTGGATGACGTTTACATAACTAGATATCACTTCAGATAGATTTCCGTGATTCCTACTGTGCTGAGTGCACTGTGAACCAAAGGGCATCACCAGAATCTCTACCGAGTAACATGTGCATAATTACCATCGCTTATGTGGAAGACCTTTACTTGCCTCAAAATTCACCTGCAGTGCACTGGATTCATCAGAATTCTAGATTTTTCGGCCGTCAACATGGGGAAGAGTGCTGCTCGAGATACCACCCGGTAGGACCGAACACTGACCCTTGAGGAACAACCACAGAGATCAGAGAGGGAAATCAAATGTCTGATCCAGTTCTGTTTTGTAGAAAGGAGGTAATCCAGTGAAGTACCTTTCGTTGGATGCCCTGAGCTTCTAGCTTATGTTCAGAAGGACTGTGTGAGACATGGTCGAATGCCTTAGAGGAGTCGAATGAAGTAACATCCGAAATGGGGTCAATTTTCTTTAGCCTCTGTCAGGTTATCCATAAGGATTATCACAATTGTTGCGAATGACCTGCTAAGAAGGAGGCCATGCTACGTAGAAGAAAAGGACTGTTCCAGAGGAAGTGTTTAGATATGATGAGTAGTTGAAAACGCTCCGTTATCTTGCATGGAATGCTAATAAAGCTGATTGACCTGTAACTAGTAGGGAAGTGCATATACCGGCTGTAAAATTTGACCTGATTGTGGCTTCATTCCGTGCATTAGAGAGAACGTCGACCTTCAATTTCTGTTTGAACAGTTTGTGAAGGGGCTTCGCCAGACTAACTGGCGTTGCCTTGGGTATCCCGGGTAGGATCTTCTCTGGACCCATTGTAATATACGAGAGAACCTTCACAAAAAGTTCTACAACATCCGGTACATAAAAGTCAGTAGTAAAGAATGGCTGCCGAAAGTTTCGTAGAGGTGGAGTAGAATGCCAGTTTGACATTGTACACCAGAGAATACTCATACATTAATACCTCGACAACTACCTGGTGATCGGAAGGAGTCTCTTATCAGAGTAGTCGCAGAACAAAAGCTGAAGTCTTACTCCTTTTAATCGGCGTGTATATTGGAGTAAGAAAATTTTTGGCACGAGCCATCAGTGGGACCTTTTCTTGTACCAGCTTAGTGTGTTTGTGGATTGCTCGCGTACACCTAATTAGAACAAAGAGAAATGTGTTAAGATCCTCTCAGTTGCTCGTAGGTTTATGTCTTGCGACCAGACGGAAATGTTTATCGACGAGACGATTTATTCTACGCAGAAGAGGCCTGCAATAAGAGAAGGTACACAGTTTGTGCGGTGTGGACATATAAACTATTCTCTAAATTGCATTGTGTAATGCGTTGTAGTTCAGATCAACTGAATCACAATCAAGAAGTATTGAACCGAGATAGCTTATCAAGCCGTCAAAATCAGCCTGACTGAAGTTTCGACTCGTAGACTTTCTCGCTGACTTTCGTAAATGATGGTAAATGATGGTATGATGATGTTGGATCGGAATCGGACAGCTAGTCGTGTGCTTACACGCCCACGAAATCACCCCGCCTAACCTATATCAGACAAGTAAAGCAACATACTAACCAATCACGTGTACAAGTGCTTACCAAATCGCCAGTTAGTTATTGATCGTTTGTCTTTGGTTATTCGTCTCTTATATGCCTGTACCATCGAACCAATCAGTACATTCTGTAATTTGTGTCTTACCAACTCGTGTTCTCCTTACTCGAGCGGGACGATTTAATAGATGACCACCGTAACACCCTCAAAGCTATGGGCTGTACGATTCGCCAGTGGCTCTGCCTTCTTAAAGACACACTAATCAGCTACATCCACACCCCAATTCGTTTGGGCAGCTTGGGCATCCCGAGTTTGTCTACCACTATTCCCATCTCGCGCAAATCTCGAGTGGAGAGATTTCTCTCCAGTCAATGTCTAGTTCTGCGAAATGTGGTCAGAGATAATTTGTTTGGCCCTATCTTGAGGGAAATGAACATCCCAGTACGTGCTCAGGGTGTATTGGTGACGAACAAGGAGGAAGCCCATGCGGCGTGGATGAATAAACCCTACCATTCATTTGATGACCGTGGTCTTCAGGAAGTATCACGCTCTCCACTCTCTAATCGTTGGTTGTTTAACCCTCACTTATAATAACCAGGAGGATGCCGCGTCGGGTCATCGGCATGCTGCGTCCATGTTTTCCGTCGTATGGGCATCATAAATAATGTCGACTAACCACGTTTTCAGTAGGAATGGACATTTTATAACTCAGTTATCTTGAGCGTACTGATGCCACCAATAATATGAGGCTGATAAAAACGATAGTGCCTTAAGCAGTTTTCTAGATTTCAAGAACGGCGTTATCATCCAGCATGTTCCATGGGGGAGAACGATAAACAAGCCATACTAGGATTATATCCTGATCGAGCAACCCAAACCGAAGGACTAAAAATTCCCGACTGCCGCGGGTATTGAGAGACTCCGGTCAAAGAAAATTGCAGAGCGCCCCCAGTACTCCCTCGGGCAGAGTGGCCATGGTAGACAGTGTATCCAAGCTCATTTATTTCACTGTCATTGATGTCCGTTGAAAGTCGACTGTTTGTAAGAGCAAATATATGAGGATTTGCATCATAAGCTTATTAAGTAAGCTAACACAATTTGCATACAGCTAACTAAAAGCTAATTCCTGATTCTACTGAATGAGAAAAGAGACAGAAGGGCAGCGAGAACAAATTAAGAAAGGAAGGCGATAACTGAAGTAGAAACGCGGCTAGCATACTTGGTGTCATCGCTGTCCTTTGCCTGATAGCTGTGAGATTTCTACTGCAATGCGACGAGTGCTTCACCACAGCACGTGAGTAAGTGAACGTTCCTGTGGGATCCACGTACTGTTTTTGCTGTGCCGCGGTTGACATCCTTCAGGCTACATCCTTTCTGAGAAGTTGTGGCTAGTGATTCGTTGTTTTCCAGCCACGCATACTCACGTGAGTTGCGCGAGGACAAATTTTACTCAGATAAAACTTGAATCCTCTCGGGGAACATGCTGGAGAAGCCGACCGGGTGATCACTTGTTGAGGTGCATCAGGGAGACCTGACGAACCGTTTCACTTACAGACTTCAGGATGGAAATATTAGGTAACTGGTGTAATGAGAGCTGCGGGAGTTGGGGGCGTAACTTTTGGCATAGGGTTGGTTCCATTGCTCAGGTCACTTCAGCCCGGACCCTGAGATTGTGCAGATAGTGGACTGGGGTTGATGAATTCTACCGTAGATACGGAGGGAGAAGGAGTCGCCCACTCATGCGTCCCATCAAGTGACAAGTCATCTAGTCTGTACATGCACTACCACATATTCACCGGACGAAAGTTCTCCACCTCTGAACGCACGCACGCAGTCACCATCTGCACACACTGCCAAATTGAACGCTCCAACTAGGTGTGATTCAGTGCGATCAACACACAGATACGCATGATGCGGTTAGACCCGGATCGGAAAAGAGAACAACACAACTGAATAGGACAGGACACGATCCAGACGAGCACCACTGCATTAAGCTTGTACACCAATCCCAGCAATATAGATCCGAATCATTCACTTAACCCTTTCGTTGACTATCAGTGAGATATCGTTATTTGTTGGTGGGTACGCAAGCTATCACGGTTTGGATTTCCACTACAGAGTACAATAACTATGACGTTTGGTTTTACATGAAGCTTAGCGTCAGCCTTGATATGTGTCCTGATTTCGACCACTTGCCGCTGTTTCTGTTCTTTTTGTGAAAATCGGTCGAATGAGAAGCCTCATACGTTGGCAAGCACGGATTTCAAGTGGTGAGTTTGCCTGGCACTGTCTCAGTGCTCAGTTTGAAGGATAACGTGACGAGAATAACAAGCAAATTCTTGAAGTTTTGGAGAACAATCTCCTCGCGGTAACCAACGTGGTATGGAGGGTAGGAAACTGGCTCATTAGACTACCCTTCTCCAGCGGATAGCTCGATCGATTAAGGGTGACAACAACCCCGTCTATCTGAGACGTACACAACGCCATTGTTTTTTTGCCATAACAAGTCCGAAATGGGCAAAATCTACCTAATCTTTAATAGAGGCCAGCTCTGCTTTCATTTTCGACAGTACACGTTGAGTATCTCCCAAAGGTTTTCCCTAAGGGGAGGTTTGTGCAGAATTTGTAGCCATGTGTGCTGTACCGTGACATTTAGAAGCATCATGCATGGACTTCTTCTCAGTCGTTGCTGTGTCGGTCACACACACCGATATACTCTGTGTGTTTTCGGACAGGTATATAACACAAGTAAAAATGGATATCTGAGGTAGTAAGTAGAATATATGCCTTCTCTTTTGAGGTTAGTACACTTAAAATGTTATAGGTAAAGGCATGTTTTACAATGCATACCGTTGTGCGGCACCCAAAAACGAACACAACCGCTAGCGATCTGTGGTCTGCCAACACTGTTTGATCTTGTGCGTGTAGAAAGTATAACGTCCGGGATGATTTTTAATAACAAACCGATATAATAACCCAACAATCACTAGAAAAAGTGGGACATTAGTCAGAAACGGTAAAGACAACCGTATATGCAAACTGATGCTCACATCATCGAGGATAAGGAAAACAGATATGATAAAATGCAATTGATGAATGGTTGCACTACTCAATAGCAAATAACGATAATTGTATGTGGATTGTGAATCGCAGGGCGCCAAAAGTATACTGTTTGTACGTACACAATGATAGCGAGGGAATTATAATCAAGTTTCGATTTATCTCCACGCAACATAAAGTCGTTCATCCCCATTAACCCAGTGTTTCGACGACCACGGTCCACGATCAATATCACCTGGTTATTCACACACGTCTCTGTAATCGTTTCAGTACTTGAAAGACAATGCTGGACTGGGAGTCAGCAAACATCGGGGACTGCAAATGCACAAAGTAAAAATGCTACGTTTCGGTAACGATAGTTTCTTGAGCAACCGAAAGATAGTAAAAGCTTCATTCTTAAAAGAAACAGATCTATGAACCACTAAAACATTGGGGAAACACTTGACAGTATTTTCGTAGAGTGTGAGACAGGTGATTTTATGCTCTTAGGTTTATCGCGCCATTTTTGGAATCTAACGTAACATATTATAGCATTGTTGTCAAAACAATTAACGTCACTTGGCACCTCCCAGTTTTGTGGCCTCGTTACTGAATCGTGCAGTTCCACCTCCAAATGGCTAAATGATGGTCACTCCAGTGCTCACAAGTTGGACGTACCTACAGTGAAATGAAATTTGCAAGTCACCATCGGCATTATCTACACTCACAGTCTGCAAGGTCTTAGAAGAGGCAGTTTGCGGAGAAACCGTTACACCACTTATCCAACCCAGTCCAGTTCGATCACTACTCACATGTACCAATATGTTATCTTAGTTGGTAATCATCTGTCCAACACCAATATTATGCGGATGTTTTTTTGTTGACCCAAACTAAACGAGATTATGGATACACGGTTTTGCAGAGGGAAACACTTTTGAGTGAGCTGTCCACCTTGATCTGGACAACCCATCAACTTATGCGGATAAAATGTTCAGATAAAACCTATTGACAGGAGGTAGAAAGACAAGGCCCAGTAACGAGTCCATGAAACTGCGAGGTGCTTCACGAGTCTTATTGCGCGTAAATTTTTAAGCCGTTTGCTCTGGACTCCTGGATTCTTTTACGAGGTTCATAGTCCTGGAATGTATTGTAAGTTTTATGACAACCTGCATGAAAGAGAATGTTTCGACTTCACTGAGGGTACGAAGTGAGTCTGAAGGACTTTTGCTGCGACTAAAAAAATCTTGATTGAGTTAGGAACATCGAAATGAAGATAACCGTTCACAGTAAACTACTCGTTAGTATTCAGGAGGAGGTAAGCCTTTTTTTATAGAGGCAAACGGATAGAAATTTAGCATGGAACAGTGGAATACACTCTAGTAAAGGACGATGTTTTATATACGGGCAACTCACTGTGGCAACCCTGGTGTCCTGGGATTTGTGTCATGTGAAATTAAGGGTAGTTTTTAGAAGGTGTTGAAGCACACACCACCACGGTTGAAATTCTGAACAAACAATACTTCTACTACCCCTGCTCTTAACTCATGACATTCGCAGCTGATAGCTTAAGTCTCGTTGTTCGAAGCAAATATTTAAACGCCTCTGGAAGGATATTTCTGAACACCCGACAGCCATTGAAAGGTTTATAAGAATTTTGATGGATGGTGACCCAATCTCACATCTGCCTTGAATGTGAATAAATTCGTGATTCATTCTCCTCACCTGCATTTGTACAGTAGACAAAAGGAAACCTTACCAATAGGTCTATCAATCTGTCTTCCATCATGCCGTTTAAGTTCTATTGCAAACAACATTAAGTTTGATTACCTAGTTGATCAGCTGAGACAATCAAAATGTTGTCAACAGAAGTGAGTAGTTGGTTTGAAGAGGTAGGAAACACCTATAAGACAGTGTTGATTACTGAAAAAACAGCGCATGATTGCATCAAACGGTTTACAAAGACCTGAATATCACCCTTCTGTTTAGCGTTAGAGACCTATCAGGGTCTTATAGGTGCAAATCCGGCAACAGTTTTCAAAATGCGGATTTTTCCACTGATGACCAGCAGCGAGTTGGTCATTAAGTTAGATTTCCGGGGTATTTCACGCACACGTGAAGATTTATCAGTAAGCTAGCTGTCTTGGCTACATATTCGTCTTACCCGTGTGAACAGTGTATTTACTAACGCTCGTTTATGTTGGATCGGTGTGAAATTGTTGATGTTTTAGGTATTGGCCTGACCATGTGGGTTTCCTATAGATAATTGTTCTAATTGAGCCATCTTCTCGGCGACATATGAGTATGTCTTGAAATGGCGGACAATTGTTGGCCTAAAATTCACACGCTACCTTCAGGTTAGAGTATCGGTTGACTTTGGAACAGTGTGCTTTTAACTGTGCATTTCACATTGTCCGTTAGTTTGACACTGTCCGGTCCACTTTAATCCGGTTTGCGACGTTCGCATTTTTCTGTTGCAATTAATGTACGTTTACGGATATTAGTTACATTAGCTTTACTATCGGCTTGTACCTAATATAATGATCTAACTTACGGCCATGCCGTGAATTTCTTACCACTTGATATAAACTGGCAACATTTCTTCTGGTTTCCGTTTTCCTGTTATCCTTGGTCATATATCCGATCGTACTTCCTCATTACATTTGAAAACGTTTTCCACTATCAATAAACAATCAACCTTACTATCACCATGAATACATTTCTCACTTAAACAGTTTAATTTAGTTCCAACTGTCCTACTCGGGCCATTCTTACGACTAAGCCACTAGAACGTATGACACGTTTCCGGTGTTGACAAAACACAAGGTTTAAAGAAGACTGTGATGATTGAATGGACGAGACCTACTGACTGATGCTTTCTTAATGTGATCTGAGAGGCCGATAGTGGAGCAAATGCTTCATTCAACATCAGATTGATTGCGGTAAAGCTTCATGTACAAAAATCCACATTGTACGATCAACTTTGCTAGCCAGTGGAAACTTGCTGACTCGGTTATCCGTCAGTAGCCCAATTCTTTAGAGCGATCTGTCTGTCCAACTGATTTCTGTGTGCTCGACGTCGAAAATAGCTTGGCTGATGCCCCTCCATGGAAGGATTTGAAGAGAGACGGGATAGCATAGCATACATTGCTGAACAGCGGTTTTGTGGCACTTTCAATAAGGTCCCTTAATTGTTTCGTAGACGTAACAGATAAGTAACGAAAAAGTGCCTTCATTGGTATTTTGAACTCGTATCCTAGAAGGTGTACCAATGGAATCGATAAATTGTAAATGTGAGTTTTTATTTCCATTCGTAATCTTCAGTCCATTAATATGAAATCCGTTCATGATTCAACTGATTACCTAATGTATTTGATTTGTTGATGTAAGAGTAAAGATAGTTGTGAACTCAATGACTTTGCAGCCTAGAAACCGCAAGAATGTTTCAATGATCATTTCAAAATACTCAAGACAGGGTCTGGTCAATTAAGTTTGACGATTCAATTTCATAAAGCCAACACGAGGATATTTTGCCTATGAGAATAGTACGTTTTCATACCATAGATAGACTCGCTGAGCAAATATAAGCGAAACTCAAACTTTTATAGTAGTTATAACGTCTTAATTACTCGGTGACTGCCATTGAAGTCGTTAGAATACTGCCTAGTTCTTTACCAATAATTTAGTTCAAGACTATTTCCAACCGCTTCTAAACAACTGGAGAACCAATTTGCACAACTTATCCGAGTTGGCATGCTAATTTGCGTGCTTCCGAGTGTCCAATTACTTTTGAAGTAAACATAAAATACGATAGTTCCGTTAGACGTAACGACCACTAGTAGGCGAGGACTGCATCAGATTACTGACTTTTAGCTTAATAAATGAGAAAATCCGAAAACGTTCTGCGTTGTAAGCGATGTCACAAAGATAACTACTTCGATCAGAATTCAGGAACTTTGACGATAAACATTCACCAACGGCTGTCTACTGTACTGCATTTGAGGCTGTGCGACTTATGTCTCAATGTATGCAATATCCCGATAATATTCATGCTGGTACTTTGTGTGATATACGTTTTTGCTGCGTTATGAAAAAGTAAAACCCGCATTTATTTGATTGGGCTGCAATGAAATGCGACAACTAAGTTCAACATCTGAATTGCTCTGACAGTAGATTAGATGATAATGCGCCGATTCCACAGGCTGATGAAAATTTATACACTACTGGATAATGAATGTGATTTTAGTTTTATTAAAGAACAAACGCAACGACAGTTAAACCTGCCAGCATTGTAACCAAGGTTTAATCGATCTATTTCAATAGCATTAGATATTGCTCTTTGATCAAAGTACCATATCTCACCCATATGCGTGTCAGGTGTTGTCACTGGATAAGAAGCTTGAAAGTCAACTGATAAAATAAACCTCAAAAAGATGACGGCGTTGTGGAAACTCATTGAATGTTGAATATGCCGATAGCCGTAATCAGGTCGTTAGCCCCTTGACAAAAATGAATAGAACACCTGATCAATAAGTTCTCCAGCAATAGTGTTACAATCTGGCCAAGCCACTCGTAATGAGTTCTGTGTATGAATGGAGTTTACTATACCATGATGTCGGCTAAGATTTTACGAGATCACGCGTTAACGTTTTTATGGTGAAATGAAGAACCACCGTTAACTGATAAAGGATACTTGAATTTGCATTCAGTCAATCAAATAAGCATCGTATATCAAAGCTCATCCAGTTGAAATAAGCACCAAAGCAAGGAAAACCAGTGTTTGCAGATTGCTACCGAAACTAGCATGCTGGTCAGTTAGGGAGACAAGGTTGTCCAACGTTGTCTGGTAGATATCCTACAGTTTATTTATAACTCATGACCCTGAAGCGTTCGGCTCTTGCACCTGCTGTGGTTCATAACTCTACGGCATTTTCAACTGCTCTGTTGAAGCGACCACTTTAGTTAGTCTGGGACCTAATTCTGGGTTGGCTTATCTTGACTGGTAATGAAGTGAGCATCCCTAGTAATTCGCATTGGTTTGCTGACTTACATGAGTTGGGGTTGATTTCTGTTGGTTCCATCAGAGCTTATAGAGTTGCTCCAATACATATGTGCGTCAGTTTCACGTGGGGACAGTGGATTCACAGATGCCTGTGCACCCGCTCTGCCTATGTTGGAATGACCCGGACGATCATTGCAATTCCCACTGCATCCACTCTGCTCATCATGCATGAACCTTGGACCTAACTGGAAAACATTGCCGCAGGTGAAATAATCTCGCTTTTATATCAAAAGATCTTCACAATCTCCGCTTTCCTGGACTCTATTAACTTGGATCCTTCTCACGAGATTCCGGCGGAAAGATTCAGTTACTTTAGCGCCACCGAAAGTTACGGATTAGAGTTAGAGAATTACGGTTTCTTAAGTAGAGGGCCGATGATACCAGATCAGTTGACTTTGGAGGTTGTTGGTTAAATGCCTTTCTTCAGATCCACCAAAAATGTTCAATTCAAGCACTTGATGAAGCGCATAAAGGATTGCAGTCGTTTTGGGAAAATATCCTGAGTGCTTTCGGTGACGAAATATTATCAGCAAAATGAATCGAGCTCCCCAGCATCATGTCGACCAGGTACTCATTGCACCTACTAAATCAAGCATCATTTTTCCTTAAGCTTGTCAATCTTATAAGTCTCAGAAGTATTCTGCCCCAAACAATCCTGTCTGCGTTGCCTATCTCACGGACACAATAATACAGAAAACAGTATCTCCACTTATGATGGACCATCTACATAATCGATCCCTGGATCAGTTGTAAACTTAAGTCACAAATGGTTATCTGTCATTTTCAGAGGTTGCACCAGTTTGACTTTATAACCTCTATAGGCTTCCCCTCACAATAACCTTGATATTGGACTCCGCACGAGTTAAGGTTATCGGAAGTGGTTAGAACTGATGAAGAGAAGATTTTAGTCAGAAGATTATAAAACATGCTGATTATTCATAGGTATTTCGTTGTAGTCACAAGTATTCCGAACATTCATGTTGCCAGTGTACATCATATTGCAAACAACTTTACGTTCAAAATGACGATGATGAGGCACACCACAAGCAGCAGAAAACCACCGGACTCAAATACATAATAGCGTTAGATATGCCATTCTTAGCTTATAACCACCCATGGAAAATGGACAATCACGAAGTTGTGAGTGATTATAGTCGGCGCATCCTACGGACCCACACAGTGTCAGTCAGATCATAATCAAATATATATCCGCTTGGTCTCGACAGTCTGACACACCATTTGGTAACACATGGTAGCAAGTTATCCGAACCTAAGCAGTCAGGCTGTGAGCCACTTTTTCTAGGTACAGAATCTCCAACATGTTACATGTTATCATCTGTTTAGTTGGATTTTTAGAAGAATCGATTAGGTACTGCAAAACAGAACAACCTATATGTGAAACCACTAGGCAGTCGGTGCTAACATGACGGTCCATATAGATTCCCATTTTTATCACAGCGACTCAATTTCTTACACAAACCCATACGATATTAATTGGCAAATTAGGTCGATACTATGTCACGTGGTACGGATTGTTAAATCACTCCACTGGAGTGTTCGGTCGTACAGTTTACAGTGGTGTGATGGTCACCAAGTGTTCTGGGTAAGACATATGATGCGTTTGAAAGAAAACGTTGAGTTAGAAAATCAGTTTATAAGACGGCTGTTTTTTCCCTTCTGGAGGCGATCGGATAATCTGAACACTGCAAACAAACAAGGGTGGCTGAAAGTTTACGCGTGACAATTCACTCGTGTCTACTATGAGATTAATAATGCAATGGCTAACACGTTTGTCTCAAGAAAGCGTGACTGAAGTTCAAATCCAGGTCATGATGAGTCTTAGCAGCAAAAATGCACCAGTGTTGATTTCCGTTTTTAATGGAAATGGCCAGAAATTCAATGGGATAACATAAGTCATAGTCAGTTGAGGCGGATGTTCAATTCATGTTAACAAAAGTTTGTCTGCTACATATTAGCAATCTGGAATGGTAGACCGTAACTCTTCAGAACATATAGAAAACATGTATAAGGGCTATTCAGTGATTATTGTTGGCTAGGTTCGCGACAGCTGCTTGCAAACGAAAACAGGTGCTTTGTCTGGATCGCTTGAATTGGGTGATCGGTGTTGTTTGTTTGTTACAAAACTCGATGAACTTCTTAGGGTAACCGCTTGTCAAAGGAACATTTTGTACAAAATCAAAGTGAAACGGAGAAAGTGAAAATGCTGCCAACCGTTATTGCTCCATGATAGTCTGGATGGTGTAACGCGCCATCTTTAAATCTAGTAATGGATGCTTCTGTAAACGCAACACTGTTGCTTGAATCAACTTCTTGGGGTATAGACGAGCTGGTGTGAATAATTTTAGGACGGTTTAGAAACCGCCGAAAATGATCAATTGCAGTAAAAACCGAAGTATCATCAAACTACAATTTGTACCACAAAGTTTCTGCAGTAACAGCCGGGAGTTATTGCTCGTGCATTCTGAAGAAGAAACTGTTGATGTTCGGCTTACTGGTCTATCCATGGCCGCCCGTCTGTCCAAAAAAGCCAGTCTAACGCAAAATGTCGGATTTTAGATACACACGTATCATGACCAACAAGGTATTCTTGCTGATCAACAGTAGCAGAGTTACAACTAGAAGTGTAGTAAAATAACAGTCAATTGTTTGACGAAAGAAGACGTCTATTAATGGCTATCAGTATTGTTAGAATACAACTTTAACGTAATCGCCAAAACGTGTTTTTTGGTTGCTGATGGTTGAAGCGAGTTTTGTAGTCAATGTGGACTTAATCGTTGGAGGGTGAGAAAGGCCAAACATATTGTGAAATGCTTGGAGCCGCTGATGACTCACAAGCCCCCATCTGATGAACCAGATAATAGCACATCTCGGCCATCGACTGACAAACACCTCCTAACAATATATCATAAATATGACAGAGTTAGATCATTCGGGCTACCATTAAGAATTCAGAAACCGAAGTTATTTGCTAGTGTATAAGTAACAGTTGCACAAACTAATCACCTGGGGTTGTTTTCGACAAATGAAATATCGGCAGTAAACGACAACTTGATTCCGCGTTAAACTATGGTACACTACTTGGTTTTAACGAAAGCTGATTAGAACTATTTTAGTCCCATTCTAATGTGAAAATTTTTGACTTGCAGGCATTGATGGTACGTAGTTTGTTGAAAAACACCGAACTGTTATGACAACAATGGGTCCATATTAGTTAATTTCAGGTTCAGCATGATGTCCGATTATTACTGGTAATATCCCGTTGTACACAATCATGACTAAAAATGGATAATCAGTGGGGTGGTAGAAACTGATATGGTGAACATCCTGCTTCCGACTGCGCTACCAGCTGCTCCGCCTTTCTCGGTAACCATTCCGTTTAACAGGTGAACATTTATTGCTCTAGACTTTTAATGGCATTATGCATTTTTGCGGGACGTAAGGATGAGACCCTCCTAGACGTTCATGCATAGGTAGTCTTCACAAACCTTCACTGTTTCAGAAATAAAGTTCATTTGGTACTAACAAATAACGAACCATAAGCTGCATTTAAATTACATCCGGTCTAAGATTTTAATTTTTTACTTTTTCATACTGATGCGACCAGAATACAAACTGTAAACGCTGTTTATTTATCAAGACGGCAAGAAGACGTACATTGTGTGATGCAAGTATTTCGTTTATTCTCATCAGTCGACTATATAAAACATTCCGTTATATAGGTTAAGAGTGTAGCGACAAAACATTGAGATGAACTTACATCACATGGGTGCACTGAAGGCTCACTGCCACTGCAACCAAATTGATTGCGTCAACATTTTTTGTCAATAGAGGACCGGTGCATGACGCTTGATCAACAATGCCTCAGATAATACCGAAAACCTCGGGGTACGATTTTGAGATAGCACCATGCACGAAGTGACGGGATCAACCACATGACTTGGTGCTAGGTGATGTTTCGCGATCGAATACGCACGATTTCTGTTTGGGTGTTGGTAAGTTGACCCGCGTTGAGTCAATATTTGTACCAACCACTTGGGGATGTGCTCTGCTCTCCTCTGTCGTAAGTTTTGGTCCGTTCTGTCAATCTTTGATTCATCGCAACTGCAAATGAACTGGTGGCTAAGATGATAGGCAGAGTTTTCCAGGAAAGAATGATCGGGCGGTGGAGACATCCTGCGGGTGGAAAGCAACAAGCGCAATTCCACTGCGAGATATTTGCGGTCAATGGCAGATTTCAGCTTTCAACTTACAGCGGTAATATTGTGTAAAGAAGATTCACAAAACTTGCTTCGTCGTCGCTGATCGTAGTTAAGAGTTAAAAACCCTTTCCTTGCAACGAATTTCAACAAATTTGACGGGAAAACCATTCGCAAGCAGGATACTTTCAGAAAATCCTTTTCGGACTTTAAACAGTGTGCCGTGTACAGTTTACTTGTCTGATGAAAATTAGTTCTCACCAGACCACGGTTTGAAGCCACTGGCACAACTGCATAGAACTGTAAGTGCCGCTCACTTCACGTGGCTTTCCGATAAACAGACTGGCTAAATGAACCGTATAGCGTCTAAAAATTAGGATGTATAAGGGTAGTAGTGAGTTATCTTACTGTTGTTTACAGGTGACAGAGATTTTGATCGGTGGACTTAAACTAATGTAAGAGAGTTGTGAAATAATCAAAATCGGTAAATATTAGACTATTATGTTAATTTACTCAAACTACGGGCGATGCTGCTCTGTGCTTGTCGTCATAATCACTCACAGTCATATGGTTACATAAAACACACTTTCCTCCGTAATAGCTTTACGCGTTACTTGCGAAAAGGTCATTTTCGGATTCTACGTCAAATTGGAAAAGTTCTCTTCTGTGTGAAACGTCCGTTGATTCTCAAAGTTTGAGCAGCGTTTATCAAATTCATGCGTTCTGTGCCAACCAAAACAACATGTGGAAGGTATGTGGCAAACGTCTTCTCCTCGAAGTCGAAGGAAATAATGATGCTAACTTCAGAACTGTTAACAAAGCGTCCCAGTAACTTCGGCAAATCGGCTTCTACATTCGGAAGATCGATAAACCGCTCTTAACTGTATTGGCACAGGAAATCCTCGTTATTCAGAATCCAATAGAGCTAACATTATGCATTACACACACTACGGAACAATCTTTTAGCTATCAATCACACTTTTTTTTGTGGAAATTAACTATGACGTTCTCATTGAGAAAACTCATCAATATCAAATCGTCCTTGATGTGCTAATTTTTCACTTATACATTCACTTCCTTGTTATTCGACCAGCATCCCAACACTGGTTGTCTGTCTCAGAAATGTTTCCAACTGTCGAGCGCACGCGGAAACCATGAGCCGGTATTATGGCGTACAAATGATGTGCCCTTACGCGCATGAACGTACTACTGCAGTGAAGATGAGCGATTGTATTATGTTACTCATACCGCGGCTATTAAGTATTAGGACCACAGCATATATTTTGACATAGTACGAGCTACAGGAAAAATGCAGGAAGGAGCATCAGAGTGCAGCATCGACCATAATGGTCTTTGTTACTTGGAGAAACTGAGCATTGACGTATGTGACAGTCGAGCCGTTCTGGAGCCGAATACGGCGTGCAAATCAGTGGTTTTGTTTCTGGTCTTGTTTAAAAGCTTAAGCAATGTGTTGCTTTGTTGAATAAACAACCCTCGTGTCATCCGCGTTCTTGGATCACAACATTACTACACAAAATAGTAGGCCAATATTCGCTATCAATGACTGCATGCTACCTAGCTAGCAAAATATATCAAACTACCTACGTAATTTCTGAAAATTACCTAGTAATTTTAGCCGTAATGACCCGAAGTTACCCTGAAATTTCCCATAGGGCAATTTACCTCACAAATTAGCCACTGCATGTGTTTCAATTTTTCCATTTTTTTCACGAAAATACGAACGAACTATTTGCTAACTCTTTACGCACTGTCTCATGTACATATCCTTTGTAGCAATACTGCAGAATAATCCAATCGGTCGAGTTCGCCCATCAAAAAATAAACAGGTTTTGGTGGTCATTTTCGAAATTCCACATCTCCCTTAATAACCAAGATACAACAAAAAGTTTATTGAGTAAACTACACGTAGCTTAGAATAATGCAAGTCAGGTGCTACTGCAAGTCCACCAAACAATAACCAACAAAGGTTACGCTTACAAAATGATATAATGTTCACATCATTCAGTCATATTTATTAATGAAGAAACGCAGTGTTCATGAACGTATATTTCAAGTTAACTACGGATTTCGGGAATTTGACGACATTTCCGACTGTAACTCCTGAATGATAACCTGAAAAACAAAAGACTGTTGTTAGTATAGCAAATGATTCAGATGGCTTAGATAATACAAATGAGATGGTAGTACCACTGTTGTCGTGGAGTTACTTACAAATGTCCGAACGTGTCCTTTGTTGGCACGAAAGGATTTTCGCAATCTGGTATTGCGCAGCCAATCACGTAAAACGATACCGTACTCCAATTTTTTCAATTTTTCGAACCGAGCGTCAACACGTACGACATCTGGAAGGCAATATTACAAGCAATCACAAACGATAGGTTGCCCCGCATAACCAACTAGGTTAATTTATTCGCGGTCCCAATCTTTTCGAGCATTCCAAGTAGGTTGCGCTTGGGTGAAAAAGCTGCCGAGATAACTCTCGTCAGTATGTGACCAGCCGCTTCGCCACAGGATCGCCCACCGTGGGTTGACAGCAAACACACTCGCGAATAACTGTGATTTATAATGATAATATACCAGTTTGCTCCATGTGGCACTGTTTTGCAGTTTTGCTTTTAACTGCATCAATTCTATCTGTGATACTAGTGACAACTGGAATTCCGTACACGAAGCTGATATCTCCACATAACGCTTAATTACACGTTATGCGCTTCACTGTCTTCAGAGAATGGAATGTAAATAGTTTTACGTCCACTTTTTCTATTGAATACATCTAGAATGTGTCTTCAGTGCGCATCAAGGGTACTCTGATTGTTCCACTCTTTATTGGGTTGAAAGCATAATGCTGTTTTCCACTCACGAAATTTCATCTTCAGTGCACCTTATCAGTAAACACTACATGCATGTTGCTCGCGTATCTATGAAAGAAATGCCGTCCACCAATACTGTGTTTGTATATTTGCCACTAGTGCTGACTGACATCAAATCCACCAGCATTCCGCCGGTCCTGTTCAAATCTCAGCTGCCAAATCGGAGTCGGGCATTCTCGGGTGACAAAGTTTCATTGAACTAGAAAATAACCTTTAATTAGTGCTCTACATGACGGCTAACTTGTAAAATTCCTCCAAGTACTGAAATGTGTTATTCATCTTCCTACATTTTAGGTTAAGTTAACTACCTATAAGTATATATTCAGCTGATTAAGGACACATTGACTGTTTCACCCGACTGTAAGTTTTTGAGCTCTGTTCGAATACCTGTCAGTAAATTGGATCAATTAAGTATATCGGGTGTAAAATGCGAGCCGGCTGTTTACACACCGATTGTCCGTGCAGCAACGTAGAGACACCGGGGAACAGCGTTCTTCCGAAGTAGGGTTTCCAACAACAGTCCTGTAAGAGGAAACAACAAGAAACAAGCATGAGCGAAAGGCCCAGTAAGCCATGCACACGACTTACACAAACGATCACTAAAACGGCGTCAACAACACAGCGGCACGCCATGTTACACAATTCACATTCAACTTGTGCGCGCTTGTTGGTTTCGGCCGCAAGTTACACTAGAGGTGACAAAGTTTGTCCTATCTCTTTTTTTCGCTCCACTTCCAGCGACATGCAACATCACAACCACGACAACGATCATACTACTTGGCTGGGAGAAGAGTGTGTTCTGCAGGCCAGCTTTCATAATAAGTAGAATTCATGACTTGCCTGACAACCACTAATCATTTTGCTGTGAAATAACTGAACTGTTAAACGCGTTTTCCAATTTTGCTACACCCTCTCTAATTAACATATCCGAAGACATTTAAAAAAGTCAAAGCCTTCACTCGAAGTAAACAAAAAAGTTAATACTAACAATTCCGTTTATGTTGATAATTGGGTAACACAAAAGCTTCAAATGCACCGGTGTTTCATAGAAGTCGTTATAGTTGAGCAGTACACTCATTGGGATGAATCTCTGAGTAACGGAAAGCTGTCAATACACCAACAGGTTTTTCAATGCTAACCGTAACGAGTGGTCACAAGTGCACTCACACCTGTATTTGATAAAACAACTCCTGACGAACTTGTTCCAGTACGTAGATTACCAGTATAGCACGACACTACCATTCAGTGTTACACTCCAAATCTCATTTGTAACAAGATTGTAATCCGCTCAAATTAATGAAATCAAATATCAGAAGCAACCAGTGCGTATAACTTTACGCGACTCGGTTGGAAACCAAATTCTGTCCACAATAAGTAGTTTCAGTAAAAAAGAACCTCTAGTACAAACCTCCACTGTTTAGGTTTAAATTATATGTATCTGGGTTCCCTCACGTTGAAGTACTTTATGGTCAAAGTGAAATCCATCTCACACAATAGACCATCGAGACCGACGTTGTACAGATGCTAAACAGACGACATACTTCTGAGAGTTAAAGCCATTCAAACATGTTATTCCCGATGTTGAAACAAGTTCAGTCGAACTCGAGGCTAACGGAAGAGAATGCAGTACGTGACTGTATTCCGTAACTGGACATTCCAGTCATCCGAAGGGTAAGATGTCACGATGGAAAAAGTTGTCTATGGGAAACCTAAGTAAATAGGATAGTGTAACACTGTATGAGAAAACCTGGTCGGAACACTTTCCGCAAAAGATGACGGTTATGCATCGGTGACAATCAGTAGCTGGAGTTTGGTGTACTGATTTATACTCTATCAGTCAACGGGTAATTTATTAGGAAATACAGCAGTGTCACCATCCGACGATACAAACAAAATGGTTTCTGAAGAAGACAATATACTACTATCTTATTAACAAGCAGTCTACATCTGTCCCGTTCTACTGTTTGTGAAATATATTCGTATAGCTGCAGTAAGAGCCATACAGGGAGAACAGACAGATAACCAGCTGTTCGCGCCAAGTAACCTGCTTCCATAGAGCTGGAATCTCAGCCAGAAACTTCAGGCGCATCTACAGAAGCCAACAAGCAGCACTTGCAAGATAGATAACCCAAGCAGGACACAGGCAAATTATCTGATGAACTTAGAATGCTTCTTGATGTTTACCCTTAAACGGACAGTCCGCGACCTGTTTCGTCCTCGATCATACTCAACTGTCTGTGGGATGGTTTGTTTGAAATCTGTTTGACCGTGAACCACATGAAAACCCAATGCATCCACGCAAAGGTAGGTAGATAATTATGTCCCACTGTTCCTGATGTTTGATCTCTGGAAGTGCGTGGAGCCATCACATTATTTTCTCCCCATGGAACATTATTCTGGACTTTAGGTAAACCGTTCAATTGGGCGGAAATCTTATAAAAAAAATACAGCCGCACTTATTCACTTTTTCCTAGTTACTGCTCAACTTATAAAATTCACTGGTCGTATTTGCCAAATAAAGACGATGGACTACTTACTTATGAGCAGGTTTTTTTGTTTTGTGCAAATGACGTCAATTTATCCTTTGCCTACATAGACTCAGCGCCGTCATCTTGTCTCTTATGATTTAGCAAATTCCTGTTCAGTATCTTATCCTCTCGTGCAAACGATCTTTTTCGAGTGGTTTCAAAAGAACTTTATTTTTGGACGTTTCAACGAGCTTCGCTAGCCTCCAAGATCACCTGTCCTTTCTAGTTGGTTTGTTAAACCGTTCTCTCAACCAACGAGGGGCCAGTTGTTCGTTCCACTCGTCTCGATTATTTTGCTTTTTGGTACAACGGCTAAATTCCGTATAATAAACCATTCATCTTCTACATTGTAAACGCTTCCTGTTTGATTCTGATCCCACTTTGTACTGCTTTGTTTACGTTGCTTAATGTTCATGTGACTCAATATATTATTCGGCCTACAGGTTTTGTATAGACAACATTTCCATAAGCAATCGAAATCGCGATAGTCATCACGTTTATTACTGTTCCAGTCTGTACATTATTAAAACATCTTCTTCAGTGCTGTTTCTAGTTTTTATTATTTGAACGGATAGATTTACTAGCGTCATTTAAATTACTTGTCGTCAGCTGTACGTTTCGTCGACACTGACGTTTTGCTGGTAATTTTTCGTGAAACTAGGCCAAATCCGATCAATTCCGATATGGTACTTAGTCAACAAAGCAGTAGGATACTTGTACACTTACTTTAACTCTACTGCTTGTCTTTACGAGTTCATAGAAGTAACTGTGTCATGTGAATACTAATCAGTACATTCAATGCAGTCTAATTTCCTGCGTCATCTTGTTATAAACCCTTGGAGTTTGTGTTTATTGAAACACTGATGACTGCCTCTGTTCGAACTACCCAATTGAGACTATAAGGATGATCTGTACAAGAGGGTACTAAATGTGTAATAGAGAATCCAGTTAGACTGTTTTACGTTTCGTAGGCGATTACCACTGAAACCTACAACAAGAACGTGAGTGATGATGTACATAGTGTCGTTTCACGATCCGATGGGTTTTATTGAGTCCATGTTGTTACTTACTGGAAATCGGCTACGGGAAGTGTGTATTACTAGTATCGGTCAGAATTTAGTTATAGAGGAAGTGTGTTAAATACGCTGGAATGCACGGCTAGACAGAAACAACCTGGCGAATGTAATTAGAATGCAAGGTTGAACTTCAGATACATTTTGGTGCATCTGAGGTTGACAACGGTATAGTGGGATACCAGAATCAGCTGTCTGCCACCTGGGCATACCTCTGCTACTTCCTTAGGTGGAATTCTACAGTACCTGAAAGTAAGCATAACATCATGCGAAGTCTGAAATTAGTTATAGCAGTGGTGTCCATAAAGTTCATGCGTCGTAGTATAGGTAATATAAAAGCGCGCAAACATAGACCCTTACACTGGACGGATCCAACATGGTATGGCAACACATCAAAATCACTCCAGCCTGCCTCACCACATCCGTCACTTACCGTGTTCGGTTTATCCCAACTCGAACACAGTAGACAGAAGCTATCAATAGCATTTTTGGACTTAGTAGAAAGCCGTGATCCACATTCTACTAAGAGACTCGTCACTTCAATGAACGTTGCCAGAAACACAAACACATTCGAAACTACTACGGCCAGATTAATCGTGGTCAGTGCACAATGGCTCATCTCTGACCACAAATCAAGAGAGTTATCGGCATGAGAGACGCGTGTCAACAATTTTTGAACAGTTCACAAGGTTGTCTATTCCGCGTTCGCATTAGATTTTACTTACAGTGAATCCGCCGAAATGTTGACCCGAAATACAGCAACTTTCTAGGAGTGCTTATTGGTGTGTGACAAACATTGGTGCTACAACAAACCACGAATTGCAGTTCGTTCTGTAAACTCAATCAGACTAAGTCCAGACGTCCACAATGAAAACACCTAGTTACTGACTGGCCGTAAATCCCCAAACCCGTGAACCTAAATAGCAGTTCTAATTGTACTGTCATTCAAATTGTTCATTCTCTTAAAACGAATGATAACTGTACCAGTGTACTTTGCAGTGGGCTAGTGGGCAGGCGCTAGACCCTCGATCATCAACAATTTAATACACCTTTCCTGAAGAGCAATCGAAACATAGTCCCAACAGGGATCGAACTAAAGAACGCAGTGAGGTTTGAAAACAATCCGTACATTTCCAACAATGTTCGGAAATGTGATAAGTAGTTGGCTCTAGCCTAGTCGGGGACCAACAGCAGCAACTAAGAGGAGAAAGAAAAGAAGCGCGAAATGGGCTACAATCCACTCAGCGTCAGGCGAAAAGTGCGTGGAACCTTCGAGTGCGTTAAACAACCCTGGAAAAGGTCCGGGTTAAATGACCATGAAGAATGGAATAATGGATGGGTCGACATGGAAGGAGCAAGCAATCGCTGCGTGTAATCAGTTGTACGACTGAGGAAAATGGCACTGAGTTTATTTCAAGATTCCTCTAGCAGGCGTACACAGAATCATCCGTACAGAACAAACAAGCGGGAAACACACTGCAGCCGGGATCATTAAAGAAACCACACGACTGCTGGTCACTACAACATAATGATTTGATCCAATGAAAGTTTATAGCCATTTGAGCATAGGGACCTGGTTGACACGTAGATCAGAAGCACATGCGTTTGGTTGTCGGCTGAATTAATCTGTTGGTGACGTTGTTCACGCACATTCAAACGATATCTTCCCGCGCGAACGGTCTCCGACGCTAACCTGTCGCAACTTGCACTTCATCCTTGAAAACTCTCGACCTCCGCATTATAAGTACGGCGCTCTAACCAACTAAGCTACCGGGGCCTCTGTCAAGTCGTTAATACGAATGGTCATCGTTTGGTTAAGGAACTTCATTCTGTTCAAACACCGTGTGAAACGTTAAATTTCGCACACGATTTTAGTGTTTCTTTCAGCTAGTGTTCACCAGTTCATGCTTCTCGTATGGTTGAGTCAGGTACACATAATTCGTCTATGTGACCGATGAATAACGTAAGATATCCTTTACAGCGCTCACCAATTTATGATTGACTGCTTGTTTAAGATTCTGTACACAACACCTTCATATGGAAAGTCAAGTGCGAATTACAAATGAATGATTTTCGCAAGTACAGTAGAAACATTCTCCGTGGGCTTAAACAAAGTCGCATCTATCGGCCTCCAGTTATCAAAAGAAGGAGGAAGTTTCTACTCCCAGTTTCATGTTTTTTCCCGACTGCTGGTATATTAACAGAACTATAATTGTCCCCGTCTTCCTAGACTGCCACCTACCTACAGAACTTCAGTGACCGTACGGAAATGTTTGTAGCCGGAGTAAGTCATGATTTGCTTCTTTATCCACCTATTATGCAGCTCTCAGTTTTTGAGGTAAGTCATACACCTATCTCTAAATAATCAACCGCACAATTCTGTTGTGAGCATCGTCAATACCACATCCGGAATATGTGGTCATCTATATCAATTTTCGCAATCAATGGACTAGAGCCATATCTAGCGGACTTACATTCATAAAGGTTACTTTATTTTTGCCAATGTAAAACTGCTAATCTTACAAACCAAATATGCTCATAAGGATGATGTTCACTGACAACATATATCCGATGTGATAGCACAGTTCTGTTTCGAAATTGTTGCTGATTCACTTTGAGTGAACCATCCATTTGTGTTTGAAGTTATACCATTAGTTTTAAATCCTAACTAAAATAATTTATTCTGAAACCAATCTATAGCTTGTCAATTTTCCTGCTTCAAATATCAGCTTCACACGACCAAAAAAATTACGTTGACAGGGCCTGTGAGCAAACTTATGTTCTTGAGTGACTAATCCAGTAGGAATTCCCCCGGGTACTGCAACTTCAAGGGAAATAGATTCTTCCATTTCTGATAAAGACCCCATTTGCAAACACTTCGTCTTCAAAGTAACGATGGGATAGGCAATCTTCCCCGGAACGCAATGAATTACGCACATAACATAGCGAATGTACCCCCCCACCACCACCACCCCGAAGAACACTTTCCGTGATTTATGACTTCAGAGAGGAGCTTAATACAGTTCTGCTCAACTAAACACCCTTTCTTGTATGCATGTTAAAATAAACAAAGCAGCAGCCCATTTGCTACTTAGAGTGCAACCAAACTGCTACACTACGTGAACATTAATAAGAATTGTTTGTTCATGCCACTATGTGCATGCGTTTACACAACCATTACTGAGCGGTTACATCTTTGTACAGAATATCCATGACCGTGTGGATGGAATCCACGGAAATATATTTATTGTCTAGCTGCATTCTGAGGGTATATATATATATATATATATATATATATATATATAAGATTAACATGGCACGTGTGGCGCAGGCGACTACTGTTGTTACACCAATCCGCAAAACAGACCACTGAGGGACATTCATTCGCAAACAGCCAATTATCTTCAATAACATTATTTGAGGTGTAAGATAGTGAAGATTGATGTCCGTGTTTCAAAAGTTTTTACATTATCCGATCAATTCTCGTTCACTCTCTGTTGTTGTCCAATTTACCACGCTTCACAGAAGGGCCGGTTTCTAAAGAAAACCGTATTTATGTCGGAGGTGATAAACTCTGCTTTCTCAGTTGGATGGGGCTCTGGATTGTGCCCCTATATGATACGCTTTCTCATGGGTTCACGTGTTTTATTCACGACAAGTGTCTGTGGTGGATATATTTCATATCTTGGGGAGTGTGTATTTCAGGGATAAGGTCCGATGTTATCTTTTATGTGCTGTGCCAAGCTTTACAGTGGATCCGATGAGAAATGCGCCTAAGAATTGTCAGTTATGTCTACTTATTTTAGAAATTTCCCTAAGTGTACTTTCAGAATGACTTTTAGATCAGCAGTGTTAATGACCCAGTGCTTACAAGAGAGCAGAATAAACAAACCTCTAGACTTAAAAAGTGCACGAGATAATATTAAAGTTGTTTCCAGTGAATTATAGTTACCTTTCAGGTGAATTCATTACGGTATTGGTTATTCTGTCTCAGTCATTCTAACGAGGTTCACTCTCAGCATTTTTCCGTTGTACTCCTGCAGCGAAATCAATATTAACTGTTTACTCCACGCGACAGCCTCCAATGCAGGATGTATTAATCTCTGGTACACGTTTATATAAATAATCTGTCGTAAAGAAATAATGAAACGTTCCATTCAGTAAAATCGTTTAACTAACTGTTCAATAGTCAGCCAACAAAATGGCTGTTCCTATATATGAGCTATTGAGAAATTAAGAAATAATGACCCCAGTGAATAGTTGTCATTCATTCATGTCATTGAAAACTGTCAGGTCATGCTGGTGTCACTTATTATATAGTAAACTTTTCAGCAAGATTTGTAACCTGACAACGATGTCGTTGGAAATACTTCGGTGCATTCCTATCGGTGTTATGATGATAACTAAACTGTAGCTGAGTTTTACCATTCGATCGATTGCAACGAGTTTTCAGTTTGTTCTGACGATGTTTCTTTGCATAGTGATTCGTTGAAGACAGCATCAGCTTAGACCTTTATGCTATATACACATCTGATGTTGTGGAGTTCTAGTAATTATTGGCGGTATGTTCAAAAACTAACCGAATTCTTCCAGTCGTCCCCGGCATGAGCCTGTCTAGATACACCCCATTAGGTGGTTGTGTGAAAAACTGCAAAGTTTAGCCCATCTATAAACACCGAACTTCTCGTGGATACAACATGTTTGTTTTAAGGTTTTGGGAAGTAGGAGCAACTGACTGATTGACCGATAAGTTTCCGATCAGCGTTGGCTTCAAACAGATTCGAGGTAATTGCACTGTGACGCCCTAAATTTAGAACGTAGAAAACAGTAGTAGAAGTCAAATTGGGATCCATCTACAAAGCTGAAACAAGCACATTAAAGTTGGTACCTCAATCCAAGCTTAGTCCGGTCACCACACCGGCGCGAACGATCTTTGACGATAAACTTGCACTTCAAGTGAGAAAACAGCGTGCCCCGGGAGAGGCTCGAACTCTCGACCTCCGCATTATAAGTACGGCGCTCTAACCAACTAAGCTACCGGGGCTCGGAGAATGGACGGATGTCGATTTTCACATTTTTCCAGCCCGTTTTTGTCTTTAACATGCTTTTAAGTTGATTATAAGCCTTTTTTTGCTGGTATCCCGGTTTCACCTTTAATAATGGAAATTTTATTTCATTTTCCAAACGAGGGCGCAACTGATAACAGAATGGTCTGATTGACGGTAAGTAATAAACGTAGGTAGAACAAAATTTTATTTTCAAATTTATGATGTTCAGGCCCAGAAGTGGAGAACACCTATTCGTTAAAACGCAACTCACAATAAATGTTTCACACAGAAGTTTGGAATCAAACCACATATATAAACTAATTCCAGAAACTAAGAAATAGGAAAATTACAAGTTTCAACGTCTATGTATGCATGTTTGCATGATTGCATGTGATCTAACAGGAGACGAGTCAAACCGTGAGAGCTGAGATATTATGAAGACAAATATTTGCAAGGAATTAGAACAGTCTATGTCATTTATGCTATTCTGACCACGTGCGAGAAAAACAAGCAATGCCAAGAGAGAACGCACAAGAAAACTATTTGTACAAAACCGTGGGGAGTGAAGTAGTGGATGCACTATCAGAAAAGCAGTATCGTTTATTTGAGCTAACGGTTCGGAAAAACCACAAATAGCGTTAAGGACTTCAACTTCAGAATGAGTTGTCTCACGGAAAGTACGTAATCGGTGGAGCACATTTCGTGTAACCACTGTAAAAGATCGACACCGAGTATGGACCGAAAAGCGCACAAAATTAATGCTACGGTGAAGATGTAGCCAGCAAACTGGCGATCATTGGCTATATTCCGAGACAGTGTATAATTTCTAGCACTTATGATACGTTATATTTTAATTTAACTCGTTAGAAAATAATCCTACTTTAAACGAATTAACGATCCAGTTTTTGTCAACGTGACGGTGGTCCATATAGGCCATGGGACGAATCTAATGAAAAGTTGTTCAAATTCTGTGCAAAACTGTTACGCTGTCATACGTAACCAAAGACCTATCAGAGACAGCTGAACATGAGGACCTTAACTTACATACGGTACCGTCCAGTATATACAAAAAACACTGAGACTTAATAAACGAAAATCTACCATTTGAAGTGCAACATCTGTTGTCGGTTAATGCCTGCCATGCCATAAACGCGTAATAATTGATCAGCAGAATATCGCCGATTTTACTCAACGCGAAAATCTGGGTGTTCACATACGGTGAATAAATCTGCGTGGATAACTCGCACATGGAATACTTGAACCAGATGGAGTGAACCGTTCAATTAACTCTACGACCAATAACGGACGTATCTGAAAGATTATGAAGTTAACGTTGACAAATAATTGACCCGCTCACAACATCATTTCATTCAATGAGAGGCAACTCACAGGAGTAAGGATGACAAAATAACCGCTAGTGTGGTGGTCGGCTGGTCAGAAGCAATAGATAACATACTTAACTTCGAAAATTGGAGAATATCGTTAACAATCGTTACACAGTCGTAGTCAAATAGTGTATACTCGCGCTTTTCACAATACGAAGATAAAACGAGAAACGGAGTATCGGAAAAACACCAAAAATCGACATGTTCTGACAAGATCTGAATGATTTTAGTCCGCAAGTGATAAGGGATACTAAGCTGTACGTAATGTGGGTGCTATATTTAATTCAGAGCGTTATAGTCATCTACATTTTCCTAATAGATGCACAAGCAAAAACCTGTTCAGTTCACGCG